>JAWPHD010006623.1:0-141912 GCA_037043455.1 Cyrtodaria siliqua | reverse complement strand
ATATACATGAGCATCTTTGTGTTTTACTTATATTGCCTATTAATGCTGCCTTGTTGATCGAGAATTGTTCTTGGAAGGGATTTCTTTATTTATACTGTCCTGTTTTATTGGGATGACAGTAGGGTAAGTGTGAGATTTGGTGCACCCTAGCACCTGGTTTAAACCCCCAGGGGCATTTTTTGCCACTGACCATTCCAATGCGGTAGCCCTATTGTCAACCCTTTTGTGTTTGTGACGTCATATGCCTTTATTCTTTGTTAACATTGCCATTCATGTTTGTCCTTTTACATGTGTTTGGGTTTACTGTGTTCTGTGAAAGCTGCATTTCCTGTTCGACTTTTATACTTATTTTTTTTACTCATGGAATTAAATGAATGGGGCTTTACCGTATTCGCCTGAGTATTTTTTTTCACATTTTTTACTCCCCGATTTTTTGAAAATTATGGGCTGTGGATAATATACTGGAATTCAATTTCATATTATTTTTTTTGTTTGTTGCGGTCGAGATTAACGGTGTTTTGCCGAAGTTTTAGGAAAGCAAGACGAAGGCAGTCGGCCACAGACGTGCGAGATAAATTGGTTACCGCTGAATGTTTTCCATATAAACATGTACCGGTATAAATATATAACAACAAAAAATGCATTTAATATTCATTTTTGTTTTGTTTTGGAATAAAGTACATCATTAGCTTGCGTTATTTCTTTATTTTACTTTGTTTGTGATAGATTATTGAGCGAAACAGTAAATTTCATAACATAGACTGGTTCTGCGGTGATTGCTATAAACCGCTATAGACTGCATAAACGAAAGTGTAGGATGGACTAGTGTTTTGACAGTTTGACACTTAATTACAGGTGTTAATTGTGTTAATTGTACCTTAATTGCCATGAAAACATGCTGAGCTGAGAAGTCTGAGCAGTTTGAGAAGTAACTGACATGATTGAATTATTTGTTTAGATCGTAAAAAAAAAAAAGGTCCCGTCTTTTAGATGTCATTCTCTTTCATTCTCTTAGAGTTACATCCCTTACCAAAATAAACTATGAAATCTTCGAACACCGATTATTTTGAAAGAAATCAAACTACTGAAACCATTTTTATATAATTTATTTGATTGTTCATATGATTTGTTCGATCTTCATAATTGTTTTATTTTATATTTGGCCATAACCCATTCAACCAGAACACAGCGATGATAGGCGCAACTAGGCTTGGTACACCTCATCCCTGACAAAATTTGTTCAAAGTCAGTCAGGAGTTCAGAAGAGACTAGTCTGGATAAAGTTTGTGTATCAAAACCTTTAAAGGGCAATAAGTCCGCAAAAATCATTCAACCAGAACACTGCGATGACATGCACAACTAGACCTGGTACTGATCATCCCTGCAAATTTCACTGAAATCCGGTCAGGAGTTCAGGAGAATGTAGTCCGTACACAATTTTGTATTAAAAGCTTTAAAGGGCCACAACTCAGCCAAAAATATTTCAACCTAAATACGGCGATAACATGCATAACTAGACTTGGTACTGATTATCCCTGCAAAGTTAAGTTGAAATCCAGCCAAGGGTACAAGTGAAATAGTCCCGATAAAGTTTGTGCAGTAAAACCTTTAAAGGGCCATAACTCAGCCAAAAAATAATGAAGGTGCTAGAGTGTTCACAAGGCAGAAAATAGCATTTTCCAGAAAAAAACAAGGGCCATAACTCCAGTGTTACTGATCTGATTTGGCTGGTTTGAAATTGTCAGCGCTTTCATTGATATTAACACAGAGCTCTCATTGATATTAACAATCTGTGCAAGTTTGGTAAAGATCAAATAATAAATGAAGGTGCTAGCAAGTTCACAAGGCTTAATATGGCATTTTTCAGCAAAACAAGGGCCATAACTCCGGTGAAATTAATCTGATCTGGCTGGTTTTTGAGCTTTCAATGATATAAAGACACTGGCACAGTTTCGTAAAGACCCAATTAATAATGAAGGCCCTAGAGTGTTCACAAGGCAAAAGTTAACGGACGACGGACGACGAAGAACTCTTCATCCATAAGCTCTACTGGCCTTATAAACGGAGATACGTTTTTTCCCTGTAAATTTTGTATAAAAGTAGGGTGTGTGGATTATACTCAGGCAAATACTGTAAATCAGTTTCAACCCATGAAAGGTCATATTAGGACAGAGATCTTGGAGGAAGAAGAGTCCAAAATGAAACCTCCCATCAGACTAAAGTTGCAAACACACCTGCATATATATAGTATTTGGAATGTCAATTGACACTTGCATGTAAAGAACTATTGCAGCAACCGCAGAAGGGAGATGGGATGATGATTAAACATTTTCAACAGACATGCCACCACCACGGTTTGACCTCACACAGCAGAAATATGCAGCTCTAAAGGTCTTGTCCACTGACCTACCAAGACCACTAGGAATAATACCAGCAGCTGTGTCTGTCACAAAATTATGAAATTTTTTGAAATTTTTAATATGGCCCAAAGTAAAAATAATTATTTTCCTAAAATCTTTACGGTGCCCCAATTTATACGGTAAATACGGTAAGTTCAGTTGTGATTTCTTGATGATAGGATCACTATTGAAAACCTTTGTGCAAGCTTGCTCTTTTGTAGTAAGTAGACGGGGAGAAAAAACCACTTCATTCCGGAAAAATAATGGAGCACTTCAAAAAAGAACTGCGCACATGGATTTATTTGAAAGCTCGTTTAGGAATGTTATCAATATGGTAGCAGGTACCCAGAAAGACAACTGAATGATGAGGGAATGGCCTTTATTGTGAACCATTGGAGTGATAGCTGGTGCAAGATTGATTCTAAACTTCATGAATAATCACTGCATTGAACACAGACCTTAGTAAGCCAATAAAACTGCAAAATCACCGCACTGAAAAATCAGGAAGACAGGAAATTAAAGCCAGTAGCCTTTTGTTTGTTAATAGCCATGATGTTCACCTACTTCGTCATCTCACAATTGCTGAGGTAATATAAGACAACAAAAGCTATAAAAGTCAAATGAATCATTGATCTGAATGAGCAGTTAATGATCATCGATCAATCAAAAAAATGGAACATTCCATATAAACCAGTGTTATAGGAGACAATTTGCCTAATGATCATCGATTAATCGAAGGAACAGAACAATCAAAATAAACGTGACAATCAGTGTTATAGAATACATTGTAAATGATCACTGATTAATCACAGAAATGGAACATTCAATATAACTAGTGTTATAGAAGACACGTATAATGATTACTGTTTTCATTCAAAGAAACCAAACATTCAATATTACCATTGTTATAGAAGACCTGAAATGTACATGGCGGCAGATTTTTAAGTGGTGGAGGTAATCCATCATCTTACCGTATTTCCCATTATAGTGCTTTCATCATCACATGATGAAGGATAACAAAGACACCCAATGAAATACCACAATGTTTCCATCATCACATAAGGAAATATAACAGACATCCAATGAAATACCACAATGTTTTCATCATCACATGAGGCAGGATAACAAAGACACCCAATGAAATACCACAATGTTTCCATCATCACATAAGGAACTATAACACAGACATCCTATGAAATACCACAATGTTTCCATCATCACATAAGAAACTACAACACAGACATCCAATGAAATACCACAATGTTTTCATCATCACATGAGGCAGGATAACAAAGACACCCAATGAAATACCACAATGTTTCCATCATCACATAAGGAACTACAACACAGACATCCTATGAAATACCACAATGTTTCCATCATCACATAAGGAACTACAACACAGACATCCTATGAAATACCACAATGTTTCCATCATCACATAAGAAACTACAACACAGACACCCAATGAAATACCACAATGTTTCCATCATCACATAAGGAACTACGACACAGACATCCAATGAAATACCACAATGTTTTCATCATCACATGAGGCAGGATAACAAAGACATCCAATGAAATACCACAATGTTTCCATCATCACATAAGGAACTATAACACAGACATCCAATGAAATACCACAATGTTTTCATCATGACATGAGGCAGGATAACAAAGACACCCAATGAAATACCACAATGTTTCCATCATCACATAAGGAACTACAACACAGACATCCAATGAAATACCACAATGTTTCCATCATCACATAAGGAACTACAACATAGACATCCGATGAAATACCACAATGTTTTCATCATCACATGAGGAAATATAACAGACACCCAATGAAATACCACAATGTTTCCATCATCACCTAAGGAAATATAACAGACACCCAATGAAATACCACAATGTTTCCATCATCACATAAGGAAATATAACAGACATCCAATGAAATACCACAATGTTTCCATCATCACATAAGAAACTACAACACAGACATCCAATGAAATACCACAATGTTTTCATCATTACATGAGGAAATATAACAGACACCAATGAAATATCACAATGTTTCCATCATCACATAAGAAACTACAACACAGACATCCAATGAAATACCACAATGTTTTCACCATCACATGAGGAAATATAACAGACATCCAATGAAATACCACAATGTTTCCATCATCACATAAGAAACTACAACACAGACATCCAATGAAATACCACAATGTTTTCATCATCACATGAGGAAATATAACAGACACCCAATGAAATACCACAATGTTTCCATCATCACATAAGGAACTACAACACAGACATCCTATGAAATACCACAATGTTTCCATCATCACATAAGAAACTACAACACAGACATCCAATGAAATACCACAATGTTTTCATCATCACATGAGGAAATATAACAGACACCCAATGAAATACCACAATGATTCCATCATCACATAAGGAACTACAACACAGACATCCTATGAAATACCACAATGTTTCCATCATCACATAAGAAACTACAACACAGACATCCAATGAAATACCACAATGTTTTCATCATCACATGAGGAAATATAACAGACACCCAATGAAATACCACAATGTTTCCATCATCACATAAGGAACTACAACACAGACATCCTATGAAATACCACAATGTTTCCATCATCACATAAGGAACTACAACACAGACACCCAATGAAATACCACAATGTTTTCATCATCACATGAGGAAATATAACAGACACCCAATGAAATACCACAATGTTTTCATCATCACATAAGGAACTACAACACAGACATCCTATGAAATACCACAATGTTTCCATCATCACATAAGAAACTACAACACAGACATCCAATGAAATACCACAATGTTTTCATCATCACATGAGGAAATATAACAGACACCCAATGAAATACCACAATGTTTCCATCATCACATAAGGAACTATAACACAGACAGCCAATGAAATACCACAATGTTTCCATCATCACATAAGAAACTACAACACAGACATCCAATGAAATACCACAATATTTTCACCACCACATGAGGAAATATAACAGACATTCAATGAAATACCACAATGTTTCCATCATCACATAAGAAACTACAACACAGACATCCAATGAAATACCACAATGTTTTCATCATCACATGAGGAAATATAAGACACCCAATGAAATACCACAATGTTTTCATCATCACATAAGGAACTACAACACAGACATCCAATGAAATACCACAATGTTTTCATCATCACATGAGGAAATATAACAGACACCCAATGAAATACCACGTGTTCATCATCATTTGAGGAACTATAACAGACACCCAATGAAATACCACAATGTTTCCATCATCAGATAAAGAACTACAACACAGACATCCAGTGAAATACCACAATGTTTCCATCATCAGATAAGGAACTACAACACAGACATCCAATGAAACACCACAATGTTTTCATCATCACATGAGGAAATATAACAGACACCCAATGAAATACCACAATGTTTCCATCATCACATAAGGAACTACAACATAGACACCCAATGAAATACCACACAGTTTTCATCATCACATGAGGAAATATAACAGACACCCAATGAAATACCACAATGTTTCCATCATCACATAAGGAACTACAACACAGACTTCCAATGAAACACCACAATGTTTCCATCATCAGATGAGGAACTATAACAGACTTCCAGTGAAATACCACATATTTCCATCATCAGATAAGGAACTACAACACAGCCATCCAATGAAATACCACAATGTTTTCATCATCACATGAGGAAATATAACAGACACCCAATGAAATACCACATTTTCGTCATCATTTGAGGAACTATAACAGACACCCAATGAAATACCACAATGTTTTCATCATCACATGAGGAAATATAACAGACACCCAATGAAATACCACGTGTTCATCATCACATGAGGAACTATAACAGACTTCCAATGAAATACCACAATGTTTCCATCATCAAATAAAGAACTACAACACAGAGATCCAGTGAAATACCACAATGTTTCCATCAACAGATAAGGAACTACAACACAGACATCCAATGAAACACCACAATGTTTTCATCATCACATGAGGAAATATAACAGACACCCAATGAAAAACCACGTGTTCATCATCATTTGAGGAAATATAACAGACACCCAATGAAATACCACAATGTTTCCATCATCACATGAGGAAATATAACAGACACCCAATGAAATACCACAATGTTTCCATCATCACATAAGGAACTACAACACAGACTTCCAATGAAACACCACAATGTTTCCATCATCACATGAGGAAATATAACAGACATCCAATGAAATACCACAATGTTTTCATCATCATTTGAGGAACTATAACAGACACCCAATGAAATACCACAATGTTTTCATCATCACATGAGGAAATATAACAGACACCCAATGAAATACCACAATGTTTCCATCATCACATAAGGAACTACAACACAGACTTCCAATGAAACACCACAATGTTTCCATCATCACATGAGGAAATATAACAGACATCCAATGAAATACCACAATGTTTCCATCATCACATAAGAAACTACAACACAGACATCCAATGAAATACCACAATGTTTTCACCATCACATGAGGAAATATAACAGACATCCAATGAAATACCACAATGTTTCCATCATCACATAAGAAACTACAACACAGACATCCAATGAAATACCACAATGTTTTCATCATCACATGAGGAAATATAACAGACACCCAATGAAATACCACAATGTTTCCATCATCACATAAGGAACTACAACACAGACATCCTATGAAATACCACAATGTTTCCATCATCACATAAGAAACTACAACACAGACATCCAATGAAATACCACAATGTTTTCATCATCACATGAGGAAATATAACAGACACCCAATGAAATACCACAATGTTTCCATCATCACATAAGGAACTACAACACAGACATCCTATGAAATACCACAATGTTTCCATCATCACATAAGGAACTACAACACAGACACCCAATGAAATACCACAATGTTTTCATCATCACATGAGGAAATATAACAGACACCCAATGAAATACCACAATGTTTCCATCATCACATAAGGAACTATAACACAGACAGCCAATGAAATACCACAATGTTTCCATCATCACATAAGAAACTACAACACAGACATCCAATGAAATACCACAATATTTTCACCACCACATGAGGAAATATAACAGACATTCAATGAAATACCACAATGTTTCCATCATCACATAAGAAACTACAACACAGACATCCAATGAAATACCACAATGTTTTCATCATCACATGAGGAAATATAAGACACCCAATGAAATACCACAATGTTTTCATCATCACATAAGGAACTACAACACAGACATCCAATGAAATACCACAATGTTTTCATCATCACATGAGGAAATATAACAGACACCCAATGAAATACCACGTGTTCATCATCATTTGAGGAACTATAACAGACACCCAATGAAATACCACAATGTTTCCATCATCAGATAAAGAACTACAACACAGACATCCAGTGAAATACCACAATGTTTCCATCATCAGATAAGGAACTACAACACAGACATCCAATGAAACACCACAATGTTTTCATCATCACATGAGGAAATATAACAGACACCCAATGAAATACCACAATGTTTCCATCATCACATAAGGAACTACAACATAGACACCCAATGAAATACCACACAGTTTTCATCATCACATGAGGAAATATAACAGACACCCAATGAAATACCACAATGTTTCCATCATCACATAAGGAACTACAACACAGACTTCCAATGAAACACCACAATGTTTCCATCATCAGATGAGGAACTATAACAGACTTCCAGTGAAATACCACATATTTCCATCATCAGATAAGGAACTACAACACAGCCATCCAATGAAATACCACAATGTTTTCATCATCACATGAGGAAATATAACAGACACCCAATGAAATACCACATTTTCGTCATCATTTGAGGAACTATAACAGACACCCAATGAAATACCACAATGTTTTCATCATCACATGAGGAAATATAACAGACACCCAATGAAATACCACGTGTTCATCATCACATGAGGAACTATAACAGACTTCCAATGAAATACCACAATGTTTCCATCATCAAATAAAGAACTACAACACAGAGATCCAGTGAAATACCACAATGTTTCCATCAACAGATAAGGAACTACAACACAGACATCCAATGAAACACCACAATGTTTTCATCATCACATGAGGAAATATAACAGACACCCAATGAAAAACCACGTGTTCATCATCATTTGAGGAAATATAACAGACACCCAATGAAATACCACAATGTTTCCATCATCACATGAGGAAATATAACAGACACCCAATGAAATACCACAATGTTTCCATCATCACATAAGGAACTACAACACAGACTTCCAATGAAACACCACAATGTTTCCATCATCACATGAGGAAATATAACAGACATCCAATGAAATACCACAATGTTTTCATCATCATTTGAGGAACTATAACAGACACCCAATGAAATACCACAATGTTTTCATCATCACATGAGGAAATATAACAGACACCCAATGAAATACCACAATGTTTCCATCATCACATAAGGAACTACAACACAGACTTCCAATGAAACACCACAATGTTTCCATCATCACATGAGGAAATATAACAGACATCCAATGAAATACCACAATGTTTCCATCATCACATAAGAAACTACAACACAGACATCCAATGAAATACCACAATGTTTTCACCATCACATGAGGAAATATAACAGACATCCAATGAAATACCACAATGTTTCCATCATCACATAAGAAACTACAACACAGACATCCAATGAAATACCACAATGTTTTCATCATCACATGAGGAAATATAACAGACACCCAATGAAATACCACAATGTTTCCATCATCACATAAGGAACTACAACACAGACATCCTATGAAATACCACAATGTTTCCATCATCACATAAGAAACTACAACACAGACATCCAATGAAATACCACAATGTTTTCATCATCACATGAGGAAATATAACAGACACCCAATGAAATACCACAATGTTTCCATCATCACATAAGGAACTACAACACAGACATCCTATGAAATACCACAATGTTTCCATCATCACATAAGGAACTACAACACAGACACCCAATGAAATACCACAATGTTTTCATCATCACATGAGGAAATATAACAGACACCCAATGAAATACCACAATGTTTTCATCATCACATAAGGAACTACAACACAGACATCCTATGAAATACCACAATGTTTCCATCATCACATAAGAAACTACAACACGAACATCCAATGAAATACCACAATGTTTTCATCATCACATGAGGAAATATAACAGACACCCAATGAAATACCACAATGTTTCCATCATCACATAAGGAACTATAAAACAGACAGCCAATGAAATACCACAATGTTTCCATCATCACATAAGAAACTACAACACAGACATCCAATGAAATACCACAATGTTTTCACCACCACATGAGGAAATATAACAGACATTCAATGAAATACCACAATGTTTCCATCATCACATAAGAAACTACAACACAGACATCCAATGAAATACCACAATGTTTTCATCATCACATGAGGAAATATAAGACACCCAATGAAATACCACAATGTTTTCATCATCACATAAGGAACTACAACACAGACATCCAATGAAATACCACAATGTTTTCATCATCACATGAGGAAATATAACAGACACCCAATGAAATACCACGTGTTCATCATCATTTGAGGAACTATAACAGACACCCAATGAAATACCACAATGTTTCCATCATCACATGAGGAAATATAAGACACCCAATGAAATACCACAATGTTTTCATCATCACATAAGGAAATATAAGACACCCAATGAAATACCACAATGTTTTCATCATCACATAAGGAACTACAACACAGACATCCAATGAAATACCACAATGTTTTCATCATCACATGAGGAAATATAAGACACCCAATGAAATACCACAATGTTTTCATCATCACATAAGGAACTACAACACAGACATCCAATGAAATACCACAATGTTTCCATCATCACATAAGGAACTACAACATAGACACCCAATGAAATACCACACAGTTTTCATCATCACATGAGGAAATATAACAGACACCCAATGAAATACCACAATGTTTCCATCATCACATAAGGAACTACAACACAGACTTCCAATGAAACACCACAATGTTTCCATCATCAGATGAGGAACTATAACAGACTTCCAGTGAAATACCACATATTTCCATCATCAGATAAGGAACTACAACACAGCCATCCAATGAAATACCACAATGTTTTCATCATCACATGAGGAAATATAACAGACACCCAATGAAATACCACGTGTTCATCATCATTTGAGGAAATATAACAGACACCCAATGAAATACCACAATGTTTTCATCATCACATGAGGAAATATAACAGACACCCAATGAAATACCACAATGTTTTCATCATCACATGAGGAAATATAACAGACACCCAATGAAATACCACACCGATTTCATCATAAAAATGATGCTGAATGTCATTTGCCATACTTAAAGGAGTATGAGAGTGGACCTTTGGAAACAACTGAACATGATATGGCAAGGCAATCAATCTCGGTTTGATTGAGACTGTTCATGAACGGAAGTGAAATATGCTGCTACCGTTCACGCCCATTAGCCCCAGGTTGAGCAGAACTCAATATTCATAAAATCAATAGTACAGAACTTTAACCATCCAGAAGATTGCATGCATGTGGCGGTGGACATGCTATATTTATGTGGTGGTGGACATGCAATATTTACTGTCATTATTCCATGTCCAGCGGCATATGGTCCCAGTATCTAACAAAATACTATGCCCCGAAGAGCGAAATAAACAAAATGGAATTTAGTTGGGAGCAGCGGTTATGAAGCCTGCGCATCACAAGTAACAGTCAAAAGACTAAATTAAAAAGCAGACAACATATCCTATGGGTGGTTAAACAATACACAGAGCCTTTATCGGCCGGAGTAGTAGAACCACCGAAACAAAATTTAAGTAAGAAAAGAGAGAAACGCCTGGTGGCGTTAAAGCCAGGGTTTTCCAAAATGTGAAAGATGAGTACCTGTGTGTTTGGTTAAACTATTTAATAGAGCTATTCTAGATAGATTGTGTTTTGGGGAGTGGGAGGATGCTTTAATGATGAAAACCTAGTTTTCATTTTCAGCGCATGATGTTTGGTTAATGTCAGCAACTTACTTTCCAAGTTTTATAATAATTGCAAATGGCAATGTTGAGATATAAAAAAATAATTGGACATGGCAAGGTAGATATAAAAAAAATAATGTTGATTCCCCGTATAACAAAGTTAAAAAGGCTAACATAACATATATTTTGGAGAAAGTCGTTTTCAGGGTAATGTCAGTGCCTGATGAGAGGATATGCATATTTTGGAGGAAGTAGGTCACAGTGACCTAGTTTTCAGGGTATGGTTACACACACCAAACCCCAGCCGAAACAAACAAAAAGGTTAACGTAACACATATTTTGGAGAAAGTAGGTCACAGTGACCTAGTATTCAGGATATGGTCAGTGCTTGATGAGATGAAGGTGCTGTTAAAGTTTGATGAAGATCGGACATGGTAATGTCGAGATATATAGAAAACACAAAATGTTGACGCCGGCAAGCCACTGCCAGCCCGCCCGGTTTATGCCAATCTATAAGCCGATTTTTTTTTTTTAAACATAAACATTTGAAAATGTACCATCGATATCTAAATATAATTATCGGGCTCAGCAATCGCCAAAGATCGAATGAATAACAGTCCTGATTGCAAGCGCGGGGAGATGTTTTACTGCCGCCACACTGCACAAGCAACGCTATATCAACAAGCATGACAAACTGATAAAAACTCCCCTGTATACAGAAACCATTAACATTGATCTTGGTTTCCACTTTCGTCTGGAATCTACCAATACTATAATATTACTTTATGAAACAGGATATTAAATGTATGAATTCTGTCCTGAATTAAATAAAACCTTTATATAAAACACAATTCTTTTCCTGAAAATCGATAACAATTAAAAGAATTACAATTTGAAATCAATGCATTAGAGACATTGATAAATCAGTGATTCTTATTAAAGAAATCAGAATTGTGATTTGCTTGTTTGAACGGTTTTTTACATCAATTTTAGCACAATAAATGCGTTAGTTATTGTGAAAGCAGATTACATTCCTTTCCAAGACACTGCATTGCAATGAACACTTCTGAGTTATGTATTTATATGAGAATTGTAATTGTATTGAAATTTAAGAAAGCTGGAGTATTTCTTCGACAAAAGGGTCTGGTAAGGACAGCTATACCGCAAATTCATGGACAGGAAATTATTCATATCACCAGCAAAACTTACAATTAAGAGCTGTCGGATGACAGCTTGCTTGACTTTTGAGGCCTTGTCTATTTATTGGGCAACTAAGTTGAAAAAGTGGTCATAATTCTGTAAATTTCATAACTGAGTTATGGCACGTGTTTGTACAAGTCCTCTTATGATAGTGAATACATGTGTAAAGTTTCTGTCAAAAGTTTCTGAGATATGACGTTACCGAAAACAACAACAAGAAATTGACTAAGTACAAAAATAGGTTGCAGAGTTATGTGACTGGCGCTTGGCGTGTTATCTATTTATTTTATATGGAATACATGTGTGAAGTTGTATTGAGTTCTGCCATGCAGTTTCTGAGATATGAACTTACCGAAAAAGTTTAACCAAGAAAAAGTACAAAAAGGGGCATAAGTTTGTCAAAAGAGGTTGCCGAGTTATGTGACTTGCACATGGCATGTTATCTATTTATACTGAATACATGTGTGAATTTTTATTGCGTTCTGGCAGGCAGTTTGTAAGACGAGCTTACCATAAAATGTTAACCCCAAAATTGACAAAGTACAAATTGACCTTTGAGGTATGGACCTGAATCTTGCGTGTGACACACCTTCACTTTTGTGAAGATTCATGAAATTTCCTTTGGACTTTCGAAGTTATTGCCGTGTCATGACTGTTTTGGACAGAAAACAAACTTCGGACGGGCAAATGTACAAATGAACGAATGAATGAATGAATGGTGTTTTACGGCAAGTCGACACATAAACAGGCCATATTGTGCGCAAAAGCTAATGACAGATGAAAAAATTAAGTATTAATTAAAAATTATTGTAAATATATAAAGATAAAACTATTAAAAAATAAGGGACGATATGGTAGTAATATAAACTATATATGTAAATCAACAAATGCCCGTCAACGGGTATATAAACAAGTAAATATATATAAGAACACATTATAATGATTTATATAGTCTGATTTCTTTTAGGAAATCTAAAACAAGACTAAAATCTATAGTATCAAATAACTCTTTCATAGTATTAATACTGCAGTGACACATAGGATCAAAGTCTACACATTCCAACAAAATGTGTTTGACCGTTAACGGTGCAAAGCAGGATAAACATTCTGGTAATTGCTCACCTTGTAATAAATATGAATGAGTATAACGTGTATGCCCTATCCTGCACCGGGCTAGGACAACTTCTTCCCGACGAATGGGTCTATTAGAAGAACGCCATTCTCCGAGTAATGGTTTAATTGAATGGAGTTTATTGTTAACTGATAAATCCCAAGCGGCTTGCCAAGAGTTAAGAATATATGTGTTGATACAATTTTTAAAATCAGTATAAGGTAATTTGATATTAGATATATGTAAACCTAATGCTGCCTTAGCAGCACTATCAGCTCTATCATTACCATGCATTCCTACATGGCTTGGAAGCCAGCAGAAAATAATAACATTATCAACTATAAGAGAATTGTACTTTTCTAGAAGTTGAAGCACAACTGGATTATCATGTTTCATATTACCCAGTGCTTGAAGAGATGAAAGAGAATCAGAAAAGATTACGAAATGGTCATCATCAGATTCCTGAATAAAACTTAAGGCAAGTTCAATTGCCTTAAGTTCAGCTGAAAAGATAGAGGCCTTGTCAGGCAGGCGGCTCTTTATGCTATGTTTGTCAACCACAGCTGCTGCAGCTACCTTGTCTCCATCTTTAGAACCATCTGTGTATATATGTTGAAAGTTACTGTATTTCGATTTAATTTAATTTCATTAAAAGATAGTAGGATCTGTAATGGATTTGTTATTATTACAAAGATCAAAAATAATTGTAGGTGTTTCCAAAGTCCACGGTGGAATTTGTGGTACTTTGTACTTGGCAATCAAATTTAGGTCGATTTCAGTGTCTCTTAATTTTGGTTTAATACGAAGACCAAATGATCGAATGGCCTTTGGTTTTCGATCAAAAAGAGGTTCATAACTTGGATTAAAAACATTATCGAAAGTTGGGTTTGAAGGGTTAGATTTTAATTTAATGGCGTATTGTAGGGCTAATTTGTCCTGTCTATGAGACAGCAATGGTTCATTAACTTCAACATATAGACTTTTGGCTGGTGATGTACGAAAGGCACCTAAGGCGAGTCGTAATCCTTGAATATGTATAGGATATAGCATCTGCAAGTACGACTTGCGAGTCGATCCATATACTATCGAGCCATAGTCCAGCTTGGATCTGATAAGAGATCTGTAAAGTTGCAAGAGACTTTGCGATCCGCTCCCCTGTTAGTGTTTGCAATAACTTTAAGTAAATTAAGAGCTTTAAGGCACTTGGCCTTCAAGTATTTAAGGTGTGGTATAAACTGTCAATTTACGGTCGAATATAAGACCAAGGAATTTTGTTTCATCCACTACTGGTATTGGTGACCCATCCAGTGTTAGATGAGGGTCTTCATGATGTTTACGTAGTTGACAAAAGTGCATACAATTAGTTTTAGATTTAGAAAATTTAAAACCATATTCATCCGACCAGGTCTGAAGTTTATTCAGACATTGTTGCAGTTGTCTCTCAATAGTGTTCATGTTTTTTGCACGATAACATATAACAAAGTCATCAACATATAGTAGACCGTGAGCCATATACTTTTTTGTTACCATCTCAAGGGACAAATTTTTACTAGTACCATGTTATTGAGTACCTTGTAGAGAAATAAAAAATCCATGATAGCAGTGCGAACAGGGTAGCTGATTCTTGTTATTAGAGTTATCTCCCCCTTTTAAGCAAAACTCTTGTTTAATTAAAAAATCGTTTTCGCTGAAACTAGAAGAGCTACAGGTCTAATATTTTGCATGTATTATACATTTAGGGTCCTCTACCAAGTATTTATAAAATGGTGACCCAAGGGTCAAATATGGCCCAGCCCCGGGGGTAACATTTTTTCATACAGTTATATAGGAAATCTTTAAACATAAATAATTTTCTCTAAAACTGTAAGAGCTAGAGGTCCTATATTATGCATGAAGCATAAGCTTATGGTCCACTAGCAAGTTTGTTAAAATGTTCACCCTGGGGTCATATCTGGCTCCGGCCCAGAGGTCATATATTTACATAGAGTCATATAGAAACATCTTTAAAATCTCTTTTTTTTAAAAAAAAAGAGCCAGAGGTCTGCTATTTTGCATATTGTACAAGCTTATGATTCTCTACCACTTTTGTTCAAATCGTGCCTCTGTGTCCAACTATGGCCCGGTTCTGGGGTTATCGAATTGAATTGAACTGGGTTTTAAGGCGCACCAACACATGGAAGGTTATATGGCGCCTAACAGGCATGAACATGCCAGGCTCATCCTGAACTGTAGAGTTGCTACAAATTCTATTGTAGACACTCCATTTACGCTGTAGCGACGTTAATTGTTTTCTGCAACTGCTCTTAGTGATGTGAGTGGGATGGCACCTGAAACAGTGCAGGGGTCATGATGAAGACCTTTAATGAGCATGAACAAAAAATGACAAAATGAATATGAAAGGGGTGGGTGGGGGGTCCTACCCCTCTGCATGTGACGGTGTGTTTGCAGGGGTTGTATTCTACCCTGGCAACCATACGGCGGGGGGAGGGGTTCTGGGGTTAAAGTTTTACAAAGAGTTATATAGGAAAGTCCATAAAAATATTCATTTCTGATACTACAAGAGCTAGAGGTCTAATACGATGCATGTAGCATAAGAGTATCGATCTCCACCAATTTATTTTGTTCAAATGGTGATCTTATGGTCAAATTTCGCCCGGTCCCGGGGCACATATTTACATAGAGTTATGCAGGAACGTCTTTAAACATCTTCTCTGAAACTACAAGACCTAGAGGTGTAATAAGCTATATGTAGCTTAAGAGTATTGTCCTGTACCAAATAATTTAAATGGTGTCCCTCTTGAATCAAGCCTGGAATCAATTTTGGCCCTGTCCCGGGGGTCGCGCTATAACATTGAATTATATAGGAAAACATATTCAAACAGCTTCTGATACTTCAAAAGCTAAATAATAGTTCGTATGTACCATACGCTTATGATCCTCTACCTAGTTTGTTCAAATGGCGACAATGGGGTCAAATATGGCCACTACGGGGGTCACAGTTTTACAGATTAATATAAAGAAATTGTTGTTTCTTAAAACATGAGAGCACTTTGAGACAAGACGAGTGGGTCTCTTGTTTATGGCTTGAAGTTGTACACTTTTCATAAAATCACTTCAAAAGTTTTAAGCGAACTGAAATATATAGAGAATGTGACTTTTGATAAGGTATTCCATTATGAAGACTTAACCATGTTTACAAATCGCATATTGAATAAAACCACGAACTAAAATCACAAAGTATACCACTGCATTTTCGACAAATTGCAAAAAAAAAAAAAGAAATAAAAATAAAAGGCATTTTACGGTTTAACTGTTGATATACAAATTTTAAAATAACCGCCAAATTACGACAAAATTACACTACAAAACCAGTTTATCAAAACTCTGTCCAGGTGTTCATCTCATATAATAATGCATATGTGTCGCTTAAAAGTATATGTTTATTCATGGGTTTTTGTAATATCCGTAATTGAATAAGTGTAAAATGAATTATCCATTTTTTTTGACTGGCTGGTTAAAGCTTTTTATATTGTATCTATAGAGTTTTGATTCTCAAACGATGTAAGTTATGTATATACCTTATGGTCAGTAGGTTTAGAAACGATGTACATATGTTGTAAAATGTGGCTGTTGTTGGCGGGATAGCTACTTTAACTGCAGTAGCACCTGTATGTCGGATATAGCTTATACAGTCTAACATACACACATCAGTAAACTAACCGTGATCACTAAATGTAATCTATCTCGATGCACTGGGTACCGATTCTTATCTGGAAGCGTTTATATATTTTTTATATCTTATATGTATGTTATTTTGTCACATTAAGTTATATTATTTAAATCAGATATTATGAACTGAGTGTTCTTAATTGTCCTGTTCTATCTCAAGGCATTAATTGCCAAGTTTATCAAAACAGCAATGAGCTGGGCATATACAAGGCTTGCAGGCATATTGCAACTCGACATACATGAATGCTAGATAAGAGAGACCGTTGTGAACCCAGCTTCTTGGATATAACCTTTATGAAGGATTAACATTTTAGTTGTATGTATTTTAATGCAGTCATCCTGCTTGAGCGCATATAGCCTGTTGATGCAGTGGATAGCACGGGGGACTTTAAATTCAGAGGTTCAAACCTGGTTCAAACCTCACCGGAGCCAGTGAATTTTGTCGGTGTGTTCATGGGCAAGACACTTTTACACCCGTCCGTCGGATGTGGACGTAAACCAGGCGATCCCGTTTATCGCCCATCACGTTAAAGAAACATAGGTGTCTATTCGTCAGTAGGGCAGGTTCTTAAATGCATATATATCCAATCCCCCCCCCCCACCCACCCACACACACACTCCCTCTCTCTCTCTTCATTGGCAATACATCTTTTTTAGGTAATAATCATTCCACTTGCACGCGCAAAAATAAGGTTGATGCTTACTATCCTAGGTTAATTCCATACTCTAAATCAAATACGGAGAACATCACAACCTATGTTTAAATAAATATCCTAAGCAGGTGATATTGTAACAACTGCACCAATACTAACAAATAGTTGCCATGGTAAGTAGTTAGCACAGTGATCTGGGTATTACCCTAAAATATTTCTTCGTCGACGCCGTGTGGTTCCCGGGGAAGAATATGACCACTGCATATCCAGGCATAGGGGTAAAATTTCCCCGAATTCATGTTAATTTTGTCATTTTTGTTCATTATTTTCATCATGAAACCTTTATTGTTTCAGGTGCTATTTCAGTGGTGGGCAGTGATCGTGGATCCAGCGAAAAATGAAGTGTTTACTAGAGAATTTGCAGCAACTCTGCAGTTCTGCAGGTAAGAAGGTTCTAGGCACATTCTGCAAATTTTTATCTATATGTTAATGAAGAGTGAGCCGGGTCGAATGTTCATTCCTGTTGGCGCCATATAACATGTTTGTGTTGGTGCGCCGTAAAACCCCAATTCAAATCAATTCATCTTCGTCGATTCTTTTTTCAGTAACACAAAAATGGTTCGTGCAAATGCATATACTACTATTTTTACATTTCGTATGCAGAATTCTTCATTGTGTTGTATATGGGTGGGGTAATTCAGGTATAAAAATCCTTAAAATATGCATAAATTTTAATTAAAAAGTACTAAAATAGACAACTTTTAAGATTTTGCGTTGCAATATGCAATGTTTAATCAGTGAAGTAATAAGATTACTTCACTGGTTTAATTCATGTATTTATGTGTAATACATAATCCAAATGTGTAATCATAATAAGTATTGCCATGACGTATACACCTAAAAAAAGAATTTTGTTAAAAAAAACAACACGTTAAACCGTACAATTCCTTTTTATATAGAATCCTTTGGACTATGTGTCGTCTGTGCAATATATGTATATATCAGAACATGTTAATACTATTTATGTTGCAGTTACTTTGAGGAAGGCTTATACTTCCAGTTTGGCATGCATCTCAACTTATCGGGCTTACTGAACACATATGTGCAACGCCATGAACATTGCTTACTACTTAATTTCATCAATATATCATAACAATCCCTTATTCATATTATAATATTATTTAAATCATGTAGAAAGGTTGTAAATTACTGATTCTTACAAGTTTACACATATATTGTAAAAATTATTAACTAAACTAAATGCATAAACATGTGTCAATAGTGGGTGGGGTAAATTGACTTCTAATTTGAAGCAAAATAGAGATTTTAAACAGAATTCAGTGCTAAAAAAGAGCTTATTTACGCTTTATGTAACTCAATGAATTGTAAACTTAAGTGCATCTTTAAAAAGTACATCAATAATTATTCACACAAGCATGACATTCAAAAATGAACATCAAAAACTTATATGAAAGCGCTACAATGATAACCTATTAATGTTCGATTTTTTTTTATATAAGCTACCTGTTCCAGATTGCTATCATGGAAAAATGTAATCTATATACATTGCTCTTTTCAAAAAGTGACGGTAGAATTTGTCCCTTGAGTTGGTAACAATATCGAAAATTTTGGGTCCTGGCTCAAGGCCTATAGAGAGCAATCCACACCAGGATTGATGCATTTAACTATACTGTTAATTTTTATATTAAAAAGGGTGACAGAGAGTATGCTGCCCTGTGGCACACCCATCTCCTGTTCATGAATATCAGAGAGGGTTGAACCCATTCGGACACGAAACTGTCTATCATCTAAGAATTCCTCTATAAAAATGGGTAATCGGCCTCTAAGACCAAGGTCATGAAGATCATTCATAATACCGTACTTCCATGCAGTATCATAAGCTTTCTCCAAGACAAAAAATACAGCGACTAGATGTTCTTTTTTTATGAAAGCTTCCCTAATAAACGATTCAAATCGAATGAGATTGTCTGTTGTGCCTCGTTGGCGCCGGAATCCACTTTGATACTTTGTTATCAGTTTGTTGGACTCCAGGTACCAAACGAGTCTCTCATTAATCATTCGTTTCATGGTTTTACATATACAACTCGTTAAAGCGATTGGGCGATAATTTATTGGGTCCGTATGATCCTTTCCAGGTTTGGGGACTGGAATAACAATTGCTTCCCGCCAAGAATCGGGGAAGTTTCCCGTCACCCAAACCTTATTAAATATATCAAGAAGGGTAGAGAGACAGGATTCAGGTAAATGTTTTAATAATTGGTAATGGATATCATCAGGACCAGCTGATGTATCATGAGCCTTTTTAACGGACTCTCGGAGTTGTTTGAGAGTGAATAGTTTATTGTATTTCGACTTGAAGTTCAGCTTCTTCTGTTCTTTTAGTTTCTTATTTTTCAGAAAATTTGGTTGACAATTTTCAGAAGAAGAATTTTTTGAAAAAGTTTCTGCCAAAGTGTTTGTTATATCTTTGACAGACGTTATATCTCCATTATCTGTTTTAAGATGATTTACAGAACTAGAATTACCGTTACCACTTATTTTCCGGACCATGTCCCATGTCTTCTTAAGAGATGAGCGAGAATTCAGCCTAGAGACGTAAGATCTCGAGGATTTCCTCTTGCTATCCTTAATAGTATGATGGGCTTTCGCACGAAAAACTCTAAAGTTATCTAAATTTGTTTGAGTTGGCCGCAAGTTAAAATTATTTTATGCAGCTTTACGATGGCTTTACGATGGCTGACTGCCTTTTTGCAGTCATTGTCGTACCATGGTTTATGTGGGTGTTTAGGTTTTGTCAAGGTTTTTGGAATAGTTTGATCAGCTATATCGTGAAGAATTTTGGTAAAAAGAGCAGTTGCGTCTTCGACATACAAATGAACGGATGCATTTACGGACTGACAGTGTGATTACTATATGCCCCATCCTTTGGTGGCATAAAAAGCAAAGATGAACAACTACATCTATATTAAAGCATGCCCGGGTATCTTAGTCGATAGCATACTGATGCTTCTTACTAATGCAACCCGGGCTCGACTCCTCGTCTTGGCATTATGAGAGGGTATGGTGGTCTCCTGCCCCAACCATCAGAGCCAGATATATCACAATGCCATCCAAAATATTTCAATAAATTTCAGTGAATTCGGATGAATTAATACAAATTACCATTGAAAGCTTGTTTTCAATATATTGGCCATCACAATCATTGATTGCAAATATTGTATATAAACTAATAATCTTTACAATATTTGTATAATTACTTTATATACAATATTTGTATAATTAATTATCATGGAGTTAAAAAGGAAATTGAGTAACAAGACAAAATGTAATATCAAAAGGTAATAAACTGCTGGGGTAGCCAAATATCTGTCGACAAGATTGAACATCTCTGCTGAGTTCCACTTAGACATTATTGGTCTTACCCAATTAGTAGTCTTTCCGCAATGACTCCAACAAAATGATAACACAACACTTATCCTGACTGTTGGCGCTATTCTGTTACAAAAATAATGATATAAAACTTGCACTGATGGCCACATGCACGATGACATTTATTATTTCACAATCAACATTAAGAACAGTTTATTAAATTATTTTGGAATTATTTTTTGTTTAGAATTTGCCATATCAAAAAGTCAAGAAACTCATTACTCAGCCAGTAATGAAACTACTCAAAATGCAAAAAATAGAACTCACTGTGTTCTGAAAACACATTGAGTGTCGCCTATATAGGACTCACTGTGTTCTGAAAGCACATTGAGTGTCGCCTATATAGGACTCGCTGTGTTCTGAAAACACATTGAGTGGCACCTATATAGGACTCACTGTGTTCTGAAAACACATTGAGTGTCGACTTTATAGGACTCACTGTGTTCTGAAAGCACATTGAGTTCCATGTTTCGAAAAAAAAAAAAAAAGGAATATTTTAAGTGTTTGCATTACTTACTCATTTGAGTAATTAGTTCCTTGACTTTCTGATATGGAAATTCTAAACAAAAAATAATTCTAAAATGATTTAATAGACTGTTTAAGGTGAAAATGACATGAAAATCTGTGTCCGATTCTGGATCAATCTTGAGGTGTATTTTTTTTTAAAAACTTGGTGCCACTATGTACACAACTAGACTTCATAATCAGATACTTCCTACCAAATATCGCCAACATTTTTTGAGAAGTTAAAAAGAGTAGTACAGACAAGAAAGTGTGAAGTTCAGCCAGAGACAAGAAGGTGTGAAGTACAGCCACAGACAAGAAGGTGTGAAGTATGGCCAGAGACAAGAAGGTGTGAAGTATGGCTACAGACAAGAAGGTGTGAAGTATGGCCAGAGACAAGAAGGTGTGAAGTATGGCTACAGACAGGAAGGTGTGAAGTACGGCCAGAGACAAGAAGGTGTGAAGTACGGCCAGAGACAAAAAGGTGTGAAGTACGGCCAAAGACAAGAAGGTGTGAAGTACGGCCACAGACAAGAAGGTGTGAAGTACGACCACAGACAAGAAGGTGTGAAGTACGGCCACAGACAAGAAGGTGTGAAGTACTGCCACAGACAAGAAGGTGTGAAGTATGGCCAGAGACAAGAAGGTGTGAAGTATGGCCAGAGACAAGAAGGTGTGAAGTACGGCTACAGACAAGAAGGTGTGAAGTACGGCCACAGACAAGAAGGTGTGAAGTACTGCCACAGACAAGAAGGTGTGAAGTATGGCCACAGACAAGAAGGTGTGAAGTATGGCCACATACAAGAAGGTGTGAAGTACGGCCACAGACAAGAAGGTGTGAAGTACGGCCAGAGCCAAGAAGGTGTGAAGTACAGCCACACACAAAACGGTGTGAAGTACGCCCAGAGACAAGAAGGTGTGAAGTACGGCCACAGACAAGAAGGTGTGAAGTATGGCCACAGACAAGAAGGTGTGAAGTATGGCCACATACAAGAAGGTGTGAAGTATGGACACAGACAAGAAGGTGTGAAGTACGGCCACAGACAAGAAGGTGTGAAGTACGGCCAGAGACAAGAAGGTGTGAAGTACGGCCACAGACAAGAAGGTGTGAAGTACGGCCACATACAAGAAGGTGTGAAGTACGGCCACAGACAAGAAGGTGTGAAGTACGGCCACAGACAAGAAGGTGTGAAGTACTGCCACAGACAAGAAGGTGTGAAGTACGGCCACAGACAAGAAGGTGTGAAGTATGGCCACATACAAGAAGGTGTGAAGTATGGCCACATACAAGAAGGTGTGAAGTATGGCCACATACAAGAAGGTGTGAAGTATGGCCACATACAAGAAGGTGTGAAGTACGGCCACACACAAGAAGGTGTGAAGTGCGACCACAGACAAGAAGATGTGAAGTATGGCCACATACAAGAAGGTGTGAAGTATGGCCACAGACAAGAAGGTTTGAAGTACAGCCACAGACAAGAAGGTGTGAAGTATGGCCACAGACAAGAAGGTGTGAAGTATGGCCACAGACAAGAAGGTGTGAAGTACGGCCAGAGACAAAAAGGTGTGAAGTACAGCCACAGACAAGAAGGTGTGAAGTATGGCCACATACAAGAAGGTGTGAAGTATGGCCACAGACAAGAAGGTGTGAAGTACGGCTACAGACAAGAAGGTGTGAAGTACGGCCACAGACAAGAAGGTGTGAAGTATGGCTACAGACAAGAAGGTGTGAAGTACGGCTACAGACAAGAAGGTGTGAAGTATGGCCACATACAAGAAGGTGTGAAGTATGGCCACATACAAGAAGGTGTGAAGTACGGCTACAGACAAGAAGGTGTGAAGTACGGCCACAGACAAGAAGGTGTGAAGTATGGCCACAGACAAGAAGGTGTGAAGTATGGCTACAGACAAGAAGGTGTGAAGTACGGCTACAGACAAGAAGGTGTGAAGTATGGCTACAGACAAGAAGGTGTGAAGTATGGCTACAGACAAGAAGGTGTGAAGTACGGCTACAAAGAAGGTGTGAAGTATGGCCACAGACAAGAAGGTGTGAAGTATGGCTACAGACAAGAAGGTGTGAAGTACGGCTACAGACAAGAAGGTGTGAAGTATGGCTACAGACAAGAAGGTGTGAAGTATGGCTACAGACAAGAAGGTGTGAAGTACGGCTACAGACAAGAAGGTGTGAAGTACAGCCACAGACAAGAAGGTGTGAAGTATGGCCACATACAAAAAGGTGTGAAGTACAGCCACAGACAAGAAGGTGTGAAGTATGGCCACATACAAGAAGGTGTGAAGTACGGCCACAGACAAGAAGGTGTGAAGTATGGCTACAGACAAGATGGTGTGAAGTACGGCTACAGACAAGAAGGTGTGAAGTACGGCCACAGACAAGAAGGTGTGAAGTATGGCCACAGACAAGAAGGTGTGAAGTATGGCTACAGACAAGAAGGTGTGAAGTATGGCTACAGACAAGAAGGTGTGAAGTATGGCTACAGACAAGAAGGTGTGAAGTACGGCTACAGACAAGAAGGTGTGAAGTACAGCCACAGACAAGAAGGTGTGAAGTATGGCCACATACAAAAAGGTGTGAAGTACAGCCACAGACAAGAAGGTGTGAAGTATGGCCACATACAAGAAGGTGTGAAGTACGGCCACAGACAAGAAGGTGTGAAGTATGGCTACAGACAAGAAGGTGTGAAGTACGGCTACAGACAAGAAGGTGTGAAGTACGGCCACAGACAAGAAGGTGTGAAGTATGGCCACAGACAAGAAGGTGTGAAGTATGGCTACAGACAAGAAGGTGTGAAGTACGGCTACAGACAAGAAGGTGTGAAGTATGGCTACAGACAAGAAGGTGTGAAGTATGGCTACAGACAAGAAGGTGTGAAGTACGGCTACAGACAAGAAGGTGTGAAGTACAGCCACAGACAAGAAGGTGTGAAGTATGGCCACATACAAAAAGGTGTGAAGTACAGCCACAGACAAGAAGGTGTGAAGTATGGCCACATACAAGAAGGTGTGAAGTACGGCCACAGACAAGAAGGTGTGAAGTATGGCTACAGACAAGAAGGTGTGAAGTACGGCTACAGACAAGAAGGTGTGAAGTACGGCTACAGACAAGAAGGTGTGAAGTACGGCTACAGACAAGAAGGTGTGAAGTATGGCTACAGACAAGAAGGTGTGAAGTACGGCTACAGACAAGAAGGTGTGAAGTACGGCTACAGACAAGAAGGTGTGAAGTATGGCTACAGACAAGAAGGTGTGAAGTACGGCTACAGACAAGAAGGTGTGAAGTACGGCTAGAGACAAGAAGGTGTGAAGTACGGCTACAGACAAGAAGGTGTGAAGTATGGCTACAGACAAGAAGGTGTGAAGTACGGCTACAGACAAGAAGGTGTGAAGTACGGCTACAGACAAGAAGGTGTGAAGTATGGCTACAGACAAGAAGGTGTGAAGTACGGCTACAGACAAGAAGGTGTGAAGTATGGCTACAGACAAGAAGGTGTGAAGTACGGCCAGAGACAAGAAGGTGTGAAGTACGGCCACAGACAAGAAGGTGTGAAGTACGGCCAGAGACAAAAAGGTGTGAAGTACAGCCACAGACAAGAAGGTGTGAAGTACGGCCACAGACAAGAAGGTGTGAAGTACAGCCACAGACAAGAAGGTGTGAAGTACGGCCACAGACAAGAAGGTGTGAAGTATGGCTACAGACAAGAAGGTGTGAAGTATGGCTACAGACAAGAAGGTGTGAAGTACGGCTACAGACAAGAAGGTGTGAAGTACAGCTACAGACAAGAAGGTGTGAAGTACGGCCAGAGACAAAAAGGTGTGAAGTACAGCCACAGACAAGAAGGTGTGAAGTACAGCCACAGACAAGAAGGTGTGAAGTACGGCCACAGACAAGAAGGTGTGAAGTACGGCCACAGACAAGAAGGTGTGAAGTACAGCCACAGACAAGAAGGTGTGAAGTACGGCCACAGACAAGAAGGTGTGAAGTACGGCCACAGACAAGAAGGTGTGAAGTACTGCCACAGACAAGAAGGTGTGAAGTACGGCCACAGACAAGAAGGTGTGAAGTACAGCCACAGACAAGAAGGTGTGAAGTACGGCCACAGACAAGAAGGTGTGAAGTATGGCCACAGACAAGAAGGTGTGAAGTACTGCCACAGACAAGAAGGTGTGAAGTATGGCCACAGACAAGAAGGTGTGAAGTACGGCCACAGACAAGAAGGTGTGAAGTATGGCCACAGACAAGAAGGTGTGAAGTACGGCCACAGACAAGAAGGTGTGAAGTACGGCCACAGACAAGAAGGTGTGAAGTATGGCTACAGACAAGAAGGTGTGAAGTATGGCCACAGACAAGAAGGTGTGAAGTACGGCCACAGACAAGAAGGTGTGAAGTATGGCCGGAGCTTTTTTAACCTATTTAAGTGGGGCTGAAATTCGGCCTCTTCCCAACTGCAAAAATGCTATATTTTCCCAATTCTGTTTGTTTTTTTAGAAAGTGACAGACTTTCCATTGTTTTTATTGCTAAATTCAATACTTGATTGATATTATATAAAGCACGCCCCACAAAACACAGTCACCAAAACCAGTTCAGCTTTGTAACAGAAGATCATCGTAATTCCAAACAGGGCTAATCAAGTAGATACAAACATGAGAAAAACATTATGTTGTCCACCATACACTAACAACTTCATGGCTGATTAATGCTCAGATTCCGTCAATTAGGAGAGAAAAGGATAAAACTCTGTCACAATCTATACATTATTCATGATGGGAAATCATGATTTTAGTTACCTATCCATCCTTGACAAGACCAGTGCTGATCAGTTAAATTGTAAAATCCTTGTTTCCCAAAATAATGCTGATGGGGTCATTGTCGTATCGGGTACTACAGAAAGGTACCCAGGGTACATTTATGTATACAGAAACGTACCCGAAAATCTTACATTTTGAATTCCAGAACGGCCCACAAATATACAGAAACGTACCCGGACAAACAAGATCTCATTGGCGGAATTGAAACAATTTAGAACTTGATAAAACAACTATTTAAACAATATTGTTTATCATTAACTATTGTGCTATTGTTCTTAAAAACATATTTAGGCTGCCATAGTTAGTAATAAAATACAGAACGTATTGTCGTAAAACCGTAAGTTGTAAATCATCAAACCTCGCGCAAAAAAATAAACAAGTATTCAGCGCGTCATTCAAGAGGAGTTGGTCAAATATTTAGATCAACTGCATTCCTTTAAGGCGGAGGAAACTGCGAGCGGCTTTTAAAAAGTGAATCGATTACACTTTGTAAACAATGAAAGTTTCGTTTCCCTGAAAGTAACAGTACGCGTTACGGCCACGTTTTACGACATTGTATTTTGTCCCGGGTACATTTATGTATATTTTGGGGCCTTTCTGGATTTCGATGATTTTCGGGTACGTTTCTGTATACATAAATGTACCCCTGGTGCCTTTCTGTAGTACCCGGTGCGACAATGACCCCATCAGCCAAAATAATATGTGAACTAAATAAAATGTCTCTGCAAAAAGTGGCAGTCAGGAAAATGGGTGTACTCTACAAATGTATAAAATTGGGAAGGGTGGTAACTAATGTCGATAAAACTTGTGGCTCGACCCCTTTGCATAATTATATGGCAATAAAATATGTTTAAATCGATGGTGACGGACATCGTAAAATACTTATGCGGTAATATTGAATAGAAATGAGTTTGTAAACAAAGCAGTTTTTGGTAAACCTGTACTTTGTAACCTTCCTATACATGTAAACATACCAGTTGATATGATTTCTATGGTATGGAAAACATATTATATCAGTGGGAAATAATAAAATATCAATAATAACAAGAACTGATGGATGCTCCCTGAATTGGGCCCCTTGTATTACAAAGGGCAATAGAATTTAAATGAAGCTAGAGCTATGGTTCTTATGCTCTGTTGCATTGCCCTTTATCACTGTGTGAATTTTCATTACAGTCCCTTTTGTAGTTTCCGAGTCATATTCCGGACAGGAATTATAAGTATAAACTTACCAAGGGAATAACTCCAATTTGAATGAAGATAGAATAATGGTGTTTGTGTTCTGCACCTCCTCTCATATGCACCTCCTATATTATTGTGTGAAGTTTCATTGCAGTCCCATTAGTAGGATTTGAGTTGTGCTCCAGACAGGAATTATAAGTACAAACTTACCAACGGCAATAACTCTAATTTAAATTAAGATAGAAATTAACTAGAAAATACGTCCATGGGACACGAATGCCCCCGCTAATGGGTTATCGGTTGCTTACAAAATGGAGTAAGAAACCATACAAACAAACAAACAAATTTTCTGCAATTAATTGTTTGGTTTAAACATATTTATTTCCAGAATCTTTTCGAGGGGTCAGTGCAAAACTATTGTAACTAGTATACAATAGTTCTGCACTGAACACAATAGTTCTGCACTGAACCCTGATATATAGCAATGAAAAAGTCCAGGTGTTTACATTTTAATCTGCACAGCTTATCAGTGGCTGTCAAGTGCAAAGTGTATGTGATTCTGTATAATTGCTTCAATTACCAGCTTGTCAGCTTTCATTGTAGCATATCAAAAAATGTCAGTGCATATTAAAATTAATGTAATGTTCTTGCTACTATAGGTGAGTTCAGTGGCTGGAAGTTATTAAAATAACAAGAATTATGTCCAGTGAGTTTAGATATGAAATCTGTAACACTGTTCTTCACAGTTAAATGTAATAAAATTTGGAGATGGTATTCGTATTGAGATATTTGGAGACAGTACATGTATTTAAGAGACCACTGACCTTGACACAGGGTCAGTTTGAGGCTGAAAGTTACTGGAATAACAAAGACCAGTGATGTTATATATGAAACTTGAACACTCTACTCTATAGGACAAAAAAAGTAAAATAATTTGACGCACATTTTAACACAGTTTTTGAAGATGGTACATGTATTTAAGTGGCTTTGACTCTGACCCATGGTTAGTTGGAGAGCTGGGAATTATTGGTATTAAGAAGGACAATGACAAGGAGATTATATATGAAAAAATTTGAACACTCTGCTACAAAGAACAAAAACCTTATAAGAGTTTAACGCACTTTAACACATTTATTTTGGAGACGGTACATGTATTTAAGAGGCAACTAACCTTGACACAGGATAGTTGGAGGCTGATAGTTACTGTAATAAGAAGAACAATAACTTGTGATGTTATATATGAAATTTGAACGCACTAGTCCAAAGGACTACAAAGTTATAAAAACTTGTAATGCAAACCTTAACCAAAAGCTTAACCAAAATCTTAAAGCTAACATATTGCATTGTAACCGTCTTGTCCTTGGGAGCAGAATGTTCAAATTTCATATATAATCTCCTGGTCATTGTCCCTCTTTATGCCAATAAATTCCAGCCCTACAACTGACCCTGGGTCAGAGTCAAGGTCACTTAAATACATGTACTGTCAATATTTGCGTTAAAATTTGGTGACGGTACATATCATGATTATATTTTTAAACTGAGAAACTGACACATGTTCGTGTGTTCTGCGTGTATTAAAATATGCACTAAAAATACCCATATAAATAAAATCATTACTGAGCCCGTATGCCACATGTCTTCTATTAGAAGAAGAGTATGTTATGAAAGGCTAGAAATTGTCTTATATTTATTTTGACCTTTGTGAAAATGTATGGCTTTTGGTATCTGAGAAACTAAGTTAATAAGAAACTTGAATGTAAAACTTCAATGTAAATTAACAAAGTGCCAAAGGTAGGTCAAGATAATTTATATTGACCCACTTTTCATTGTAACATATCGCTGTCACGTAGTTATCAACATTTGTAAAGTTTGAAAGCTCTAAGGCATCTGGTGTTGGAGAAATGGACTTAACAAAAAACTTTGATGTAAAAAACTTCAATGAAAAACTTTGATGTAAATTAACAGTGTAAAAAGTAGGTCAAGGTCATTTATATTGACCTTGATTCGGGTAGGAACATATTGCTGCCATATAGATGTGTGTATGAAGTTTGAAAACTGTACGGCTTTTGGTATTGGAGAAATTGACTTAATAAAAAAACTTGAATGTAAAAACGGGACGTACGGACGTGACATACAGATGTATGTCCGGACAGACAAGGGTAACACTATATGCCCGCACCACTTTCGTGGCGGGGCATAAAAATACAAAGGGCCATAACTCAGTGGACAATTATCGAACCGGAACGTCACGATAATATGCGCATCTCAACCTGATATTGACACTTCCTAGAAAGTTTTGCGAAATTCTAACAAGTGGTTATAGATGGGCAAGGCGGCGACTATATGGTTAAAGATGGACAAGGCGGCGACTATATGGTTATAGATGTACAAGGCGGCGACTATATGGTTATAGATGGACAAGGCGGCGACTATATGGTTATAGATGGACAAGGCGGCGACTATATGGTTATAGATGGACAAGGCGGCGACTATATGGTTATAGATGGACAAGGCGGCGACTATATGGTTATAGATGGACAAGGCGGCGACTATATGGTTATAGATGGACAAGGCGGCGACTATATGGTTATAGATGGACAAGGCCAGGGTTCTCCACAGAGCCTTTAAGCACCGCGCTAGCGCGGTGCTTGACAATCAAAATCCTTATTTGCGCTGTCCTTGAAATTAGCGCGGTCCTTTAAATCCCAAGCGCGGTGCTTTGATTTACTTGATTCGTGTTGCTTATCGTCCGACACATACACTATAAACAGACCTTCTACACAGGATGTAAGTCAGGCGCTATCGGTGTGAAATACTACACGTCAAGGGCAAGTGTGTACAGTTGTATAAACCAGTCAAATCAGGCAGAGATACGGTGTTGTCGCGTTGCGTTAGCTGTGATTGACTTGAGTTTATTGTTGATCATTATTATGTCCCGACAAACAAAACTTGATGGGATTAATTAGATAAGATGAAGCAATGTGACATAATTGATTGGATAATGTGATTTAAATACAGGATGAGTGATTATTAAGGAGTTGTTAAAAAAAATATGATGTTTTGATGTTCGTCGGCTCTCTGTGTGGATCGTCTGCAGTTTGTTGGTATTAATTTGTTGCAGATTATTTTAATTACTCGATACTTTCAGAGATTAGTTAATATCTTTAATTAATTAAGTTAATGAAGTTAAACTGGGTTACTTTGCTATAAAATGCCCGATGTTTCTATTAATTTATCATAACAAAATGTCGAAGCAAAGTAGTAAGAGACCCTTAGATGGGGGAATTGGCAAGTTTTTTGTGGTAAGAAATGTTGAGGCTGCACCTACTGTCTGTGACTCAGCATCTGAACCAGTCGCCAAAAGAGACAGGGTCAGGCTGACCGGGTTCAATCCAGACTGGGAGAAAGACTTCAAATGGGTTGAGGAAATGGAAAATGGTTAGTAAATAAATACATGTAATTTAAGGGCAATCAATGTAAAGAATGAATATTAATATTTTATTCAAATGTAGATTATTGTAAAGTGTATGGTAGCTGATTATGGTCTAAATTTAAATTTAAAAGAGTTTGTTGTATTGGGGTATATTTATTGCAGATTATATTATGTCATGTTGTAGTTTTAGTTCAATAATATTTAACGTCGGGATTTTAACCATCAATTTTCAACGTTGTTTTTTTAAAAAAAAAAATTTTTTTTTTACTTTATCCCGAGTCACACTATTGAATAAGTAAAAAAAAAAAGAAAAATGTAAAAAATCAAAATTGATATAAATTAAATGTCTCCATGAAAGATTTAAATATTGTGTGACGTTTTATGTTATAGAACTAGTTGTTTGTACTAGGGTACTGTATATTTTATTTTAATATGTACAGATTATATTTCATTGATGTATAATCATGTACATAGACCTAAATACCATGTATGAAGGTCTATGATGTATACTACCTATATAATTATATATTGTATAAACCTTGTTTTATAATTAAAAATCATCTCGGGGCATATGGTGCACCCTAGAATTGGAAAAAAATCGACAATGGGAGGGGGCGGGGCGGCCCCCTCCCAAACCCACCACCCCGCGCTGCCTATGCCAGCGCCTGAAAAAAATCCTGTGGAGGACCCTGAAGGCGGCGACTATATGGTTATAGATGGACAAGGTGGCGACTATATGCTTCCCCGAATTTTTTGGACAGCATAATAATATAATCAAGATAATAAATTACTCTTAAAAAACATTTTTTATTGTTTTCTCAAACTTGCAGACATAACACCTTTAAGGCTTTTATGCAGACTTGACTCAAAATATTGTGATCAAGGGTCGACGATGCGTCGTAAACCATCTCGCTTCTTACCGCTGCGGGTGCGAACCCACTGGGAGCTCAACTTGTAAGAAAGTGTTGATTCTTACGGATGACGGAATATAAATAGGTGGTCTGCCTACACCACAAAAAATCGACCATCGTACATAGCCTAAAATGAGATAACACCAAACAAACTGTTTTGTGTGTGCAAGTATTATTGCAAGTATTACTGCATATTATAATATACCAACTTGTTTTCCTTTTTACAATTTGACAACATTTTGCCTCTGTGATGTAGCAATTTTTATTTTTTATTTTCACTGAACGAGAAATGTAAATGACATAACTTGAATATTTTGACGAAAACAAGATACATCATCATGAAGAAAATGTCAGACAAGGGAGTTGTGATACCAACTTGCTTTCCTCTTTGTATGATCTAGATACAATCTGACAACATTTTGCCTCTGTGACTTTGTTTAGTCTGGACAGATCAGCAGAGAACATTTTAGATACAGCATCTTTACACTCCCGGCCATGAAGGCGCTGCATTAGGGGCTTAATTACTTAAGCTAATTCAATATAATGACACAATAGCTTAATAACAAATTTGAAAACCACTGACCTAAGGATGATCCACATGAAGTTTGGTCAAAATTCATCAAGTGGTTTCTGAGAAGAGTCATTTGAAGAGGTGGCTAACGACGGACGGACGAAGAGTGATCCCATTAGATCACCTTAAGCCTTCGGCTCAGGTGATCTAATGAATATGATTGTTAGCTCTTAAACCTAAGTCCAAGAAGGGTTTTTATTAAAGGGTCACAGCAACACAAACTCTATTACTGAGAGTTCTGAAAAACTCTGAAAAAATGTATGGTCATTTAGAACTATCATGTCATAGCTCCCAAATTGGCGGCTTCCATTTCAGTTTCACCAGAACCTTCAAAGGATCATAATTGTATCTTCTTTGTTTATCATCTAATTTTAATAATTCTTTCACCCTTTTCCAAGTTTTTCAGAACTCTCAATAATAAAGATTGTTTGGCTGTGTCGCTACATTCACTTTAGCATCATTCTGACAAAAGTACACATGCCTTAGGAGATGAAACTCTTAAGTGAAATCATTTGAATAGCAATTTACTTGCAGAAGTTGGGCGACGAACATGGACATATTTGGATGAATTTACTTGACATCAAGTGGGGCAAACACAGGGCTCGGCATTAACTTTACGTACAGCTTGCTCATGGAACAAGTTAACTCTGAAATTTACTTGCCCATGCCAGTTTGCTGGTTGCCCAATTATTTAGACCCGAAGCTTTTATTTTATAAGGATATATTGTTTGAGGCTTCATGAGTATTAGACCACTTAATGATATCTCTCACAGCACATTTCTGAGAATCTAATACAATGTAACAACAATAATAGTATCGGAAACCTGCAAAGAGCGATGGGTTTCTTTTATATTTTGTCATATTCTATGGTCCTTGTCCCTCAGTTATGAAGTTGCCCGATGGGATTGAGCCTTTTTTACCTGTCCCGGGCAGGCGAACAGTCCTTAACACCGACACATTTGGATAAATTTACTTTAAAAAGTGGGGCGAACACCAACATGTTTGGGTGGCAATTTACTTGAAGAATTGGGGCAAACATCGACACATTTGGATAAATTTACTTGAAGAAGTGGAGCGAACACCGACACATATGCATAAATTTACTCGAAAAATTTGGACAAACACCGACCTATTTGGATAAATTTACTTGCAGAAGTGGAGCAAACACCGACACAGTTTGATAAATTTAATTTAAGAAGTAAGGCAAACACTGACACATCTTGATAGATTTACTTCAAGAAGTGGGGCGAACACCGACAAATATGGATAAATGTACTTGAAGAAGTAGGGCAAACACCGACATATCTGGATAAATTTATTGGAAGAATTGAGACGAACACGGACACATTAGCATAAATTTACTTGAAGAAGTGGAGCGAACACCAACACATTTGGATAAATTAACTTGAAAAATTGGGGCGAACACGGACACATTTGGATAAATTTACTTGAAGTTTTGGGGCGAACACGGACACATTTGGATAAATTTACTCGAAGAATTGGGGTAAAGACCCAACACAATTGGATAAATTTACTTGAAGAATTGGGCCGAAAACCGACACATTTGGATAAATTTACTTGAAGAAGTGGAGCGAACACTGACACATTTGGATAAATTAACTTGAAGAATTGAGGCAAACACCGACACATTTGGATAAATTTACTTCAAGAAGTGGAGTGAACACCGACACATTTGGATAAATTTACTTGAACAAGTGGGACAAACACTGACACATTTGGATAAATTTACTTGAAGAATTGAGGCAAACACCGACACATTTGGATAAATTTACTTCAAGAAGTGGAGTGAACACCGACACATTTGGATAAATTTACTTGAAGATTTCGGGCGAACACTGACACATTTGGATAAATTTACTTGAAGAATTGAGGCAAACACCGACACATTTGGATAAATTTACTTGAAGAAGTGGAGCGAACTCTGACACATTTGGATAAATTTACTTCAAGAAGTGGATTGAATACCGACACATTTGGATAAATTTACTTGAAGCAGTGAAGCGAACACCGACACATTTGGATAAATTTACTTGAAGAAGTGGAGTGAACACCGACACATTTGGATAAATTTACTTGAAGATTTCGGGCGAACACGGACACATTTGGATAAATTTACTCGAAGAATTGGGGTAAACACCCGACACAATTGGATAAATTTACTTGAAGAATTGGGCCGAAAACCGACACATTTGGATAAATTAACTTGAAGAATTGAGGCAAACACCGACACATTTGGATAAATTTACTTCAAGAAGTGGATTGAATACCGACACATTTGGATAAATTTACTTGAAGCAGTGAAGTGAACACCGACACATTTGGATAAATGTACTTGAAGAATGGGAGCGAACACTGACACATTTGGATAAATTTACTTTAAGAAGTGGAGCGAACACCAAGACATCTGGATAGCAATTTACTTCCGATTTCTGCTACATTTCACAATGTTCACAACACAAGAGAAGTCATTTCAATATTGTCTCTATAAATCAGCTACGACTCTTATTAACATGAAAACAGAATTACTTTACCAAATCCTTATTAACTCTGACTTGGCCTTAATACTGTGTAATTTGAATGGTGAATTTCTAGCAGGAGTTGAATTATTTGTTATTACTGACATTAAAATCATGCCACGAAGAAAATCTCAATTTACGTAAATTTGAACAATATATTTTAATTCTTGAAATAACCATCAGGGTAAAACCATTAATCTAACATTGATTCATCCCATTCTGTCTATAATTAAAGTTCTTGAATTTGAAGGAGGCAGACTTTATTGCTTCATTATAGTGAAGGAGAATGGAGGTATATTTTGTTGTATCATTACTTTGAAGAAGGAAGGTGCTTTAGGTTTATATAACTAATGTATCCCCTAATAAAAGCTCTCCTATAAAAGTAGTGTCCCCCAACCCCCATCTTTTCAACAACAAAACGAAGTTCTTCAAAATTCAATACATTTTCGATTTTTTGTATTCAAAAATCCCCAACCCGCCTCCCCGCCCCCACTCCAAATAAAAAAATATTTATTTTTTACATTTTACAAGAGTGCCCACTTGTCATTTGGCAAAGTCCAAGAAATGAATGAGTCGATACTGTCATAATGGTCAGGCATCCCTTAATTGTCAATCAGTCCTTTTTTCTTTCTCTTTACTAAGTGCTTAAGATCTAAACTAACCAAAGACCTTCAGCACAGCATATTTGGCATCTTCTAATCATTTGTCAATCTAAGCCTCTGGAACCTTGTGACCTGAGTCCTTAATTGGACTATACTGTATGAACCTGTCCTATATTGACTTGGGGATTTCATTATGTCCGACTGCACTAATATTTCTCACTTTAATTGCAAACAGGCTGGTTATTTCTCCTGTAAAAGTACCAAACGACCTTATATTGCTAACAAACTTCACCACAAGGAGCAGATTATAGAAAGGAAGCTGGAAAATGTTTTTCAGGTCATTTGGTCAAAGGTCAAGTTCACTGTTACTATAAATAGAAAATAAGTTATCCTCTTATACATTTACTTTTCCTTGAATTGTTTTATGAAATTTGGCAGGTGTTTTAGTGCAATGAAGAGATTATGGTTGTGCAGTTTTTTTATATATACTCGGTAAAAAAAGTTTTGGACCAGGGTATATAAAGTCATATAAAAATAAAACTAGTGGATAAAATTTAAGTATCTTTTTTTTGTAACCAAGGTCTACCCTACCCGGTTAATTTGGTACCAGAAACATTAAATTCCAAACAAGATTTGATTTTAAAAAAATATCGCGAACACTGAAAGGGTCTGTAAAAAAAGTTGCAAAGTCCATAAAGAGTAACAGTTACGGACACATTCGAGTAACCAATAAAAAGCTTATTATTTTTTCGCAAACTTTCATTGTGTACGATAATTATTGTTGATATGTTGATCTATTGTGAATTATTAACTCAGATAATAAGGGTACGGGTTCAAACACTGCCATGGTCCAAAACTTCTTTTGCAGAGTATAGGTATTTACACTGTCAGGGGACGTTATTAGGGCATTATTCCCAGCATGTAGGATGTTACAGACTTTGCTTGTTGAATTTTTTGACTCCTGTCATATCGAAAGTTTCAAGTTATAATTGTTTAACTAGTACTGGGGCACACCTTGTCAGTTATTGACATTTGACTAGTGTCACGTCAGAAGCGTGATGGTATTGTTTCACTGGTTACGCGTCGGTGGCACATTACAATAAGCCAGTCCATTATCCCCCCTATAGAGGCATTATTCCCAGCATGTAGGATGTTTCACTTTCAACCAATTCCTTACAGAAGCAAGGATATTCCAATAAATCATTGGACTGGTTTCAGATATCAATTGTAGAAAAAACACTTTATAAAAAATATTGATTCATTCCAGAACAAGACATCCGTGAAATATAACACCTCGTCTAGATTACATTGACATAAAAAAAACAAATCAAATATAATTAATGTATCTTTGTACTATGTTTAACGTCATTTTTAACAATATTTCAGTCATATGAAGACAGTGTCTACTTTTAACAGTGATTCAAGAAGGATTGCTGTTGACCCTACGTATTTTGACATATATCCTCAGGTACTCATATTCAGCAGTTTTAATCTCCAATGAAAAACCAAAGAAAAATCCAACGAAAAACCAAAGAAAATACAGTACATAGGCAATTTTGCCATATATAATAAACGTATGACTGCATTCTCATATCCGCATTATATAATTCTCATATAAAAGGAGCCTCATATGAATCTATATAAAAGGAGCCTCATATGATTCTCATATAAAAGGAGCCTCATATGATTCTCATATAAAAGGAGCCTCATATGATTCTCATATAAAAGGAGCCTCATATGATTCTCATATAAAAGGAGCCTCATATGATTCTCATAAAAAAGGAGCCTCATATGATTCTCATATAAAAGGAGCCTCATATGATTCTCATAAAAAAGGAGCCTCATATGATTATTATATAAAAGGAGCCTCATATGATTCTCATATAAAAGGAGCCTCATATGAATCTTATATAAAATGAGCCTCATATGATTCTTATATAAAAGGAGCCTCATATGAATCTTATATAAAATGAGCCACATATGATTCTCATCTAAACCTATCATATGATGTTTATATAATAGGAGTTTCATATAACTGTTATACAAGAACTTCAGTTTTAAAACACATTTTCATTTGAATCTCATGAAAAAACTTGTATGTGTTTCTCATATATGAGATTCTTATATGTCTGACAGAGCTGTAGATAAGCTGAGTTTTTTAGTATTTAACTCATAGTGGGTTTTTTTAAATGTGATTATCATTACTCATCAACTTACAACAAAAAATCATAACTTTTAAAAATCATGAGTATTATATTTGTATGTATTGTCCTGTGGAACAGTTTATTCCATATTTACATGATGAAAATTGTTCCAATCTTATGTCAATATTAAGGTCATAAAGTGTTGCTTTTGTTTTTACTTAACTTTCATTTAATCTGAATAACTGTTTCATTTAAAATGTATTAATTCAAATCCATCTTGAAAGCACAAACTATTTAAAGCAAGTGTTTAAGATGAATGGCCACTCTTTTTCTAGTATTATCAATTAACAAATTTAACTCTTAAACATCATTTGAACATTTCTTGATAGTCCCGGAGAGCAAAATATATTTAAAACCGCTATTAAGTTGTATGTAAAAATAAGTATTATTTGAATGACGTAGATACTACTTTTACCACTGCGTGACTGCACGGGGAAATGAGGTAAATCTGAATTGTATAGCTGCACAGCTATAGCCAGATAATTGACAAATACACTTACCTGTGGATTAATTTACCTGTTCAAAGTTTTCTACGTCATCAAATAAAATCTCATTCTCGCTTTTCGCAGATATTGTAATGTGTGAATTGTAAATATCAATTGTTGTGTATTAATTTCGATTTAAATATACATAAACATGTTCATGAAGCAAAACATGGCCGGGGAACTTTAACTATGAACAAGTTCCCTTATCTCATTCATTTTGAATCTGATGGGTAACTACTCATTGCAGTCAAAAATTATCTACAGCTCTGTATAATGTACAGAGGATCTTAAATGAGTGACTGTGTATTACTGATTTTAACAAGAACCAGTCCGAGAGACAGCCATATCCCCCACCACAGTGTTTTTTCCTATGTAGCTGTAGAACCCACGATTCGGTGCTTTGTTTAAAGGAAGTTTTATCACTGCACATAAAGCAGAAAGTAAAATGAAAAACAAGAGGCCAAAGAGGGCCTGTGGATGCTCTAATTGCTAAAGATAAAGTTTATGTATAAGGGGCCGTAACTCATATAATCGATATCATATTAGAATCATATAATCGATATCATATGGGAATCATATAATCGATATCATATGAGAATCACATAATCAATATCATATATCATATGAGAATCATATAATCGTTATCATATGAGAATCACATAATTGATACCATATGAGAATCATATAATCAATATCATATGAGAATCATATAATCGATATCATATGAGAATCATATAATCAATATCATATGAGAATCATATAATCAATATCATATGAGAATCATATAATCGATATCATATGAGAATCATATAATCGTTATCATATGAGAATCACATAATTGATACCATATGAGAATCATATAATCAATATCATATGAGAATCATATAATCGATATCATATGAGAATCATATAATCAATATCATATGAGAATCATATAATCAATATCATATGAGAATCATATAATCGATATCATATGAGAATCATATAATCGTTATCATATGAGAATCATATAATCGTTATCATATGAGAATCACATAATCGATACCATATGAGAATCATATAATCAATATCATATGAGAATCATATAAGAATCGTATGTTTTTTATTTGTGGCAATATTGCTAGTGTAGCACACAACTATGACTGGTACACATGCATTCATTCCCATGGTTCATCCCACACACACCAAGCTAACACTTGACTATATATGTTTTATTTATGCAGATACGCTGAATGAATAATAAGGTGCCTGTCTATTTTTCTCAGCAGTGGGTATTATTATTCTTATTATTGATCTGGAACGGGACAGTTCGGAAGGCAAAATTAATGATCTTTTAAGCCAACTTTTTTGCAAGATTGTATATTTGGCGATATAAACTCATTGACATGTGTTTATCAAAACAGGAGACTAACCCTGTCTTAATAGGTTAAAGGAATCAGCAGGAAATTTAAAGGGACATGCGACAATCTTGGTTTTTTAAAACCTTGCGGCGTCCTGTTATTTTTCTACATAAATTGCATTTGTTCAATAATTAATATTAATTTTAAGAAAGTTTTGCACGTTACTAACTGATGATTACATTTCACCAATTTGAATTATATATTCAAGCCTATGGTAGAATAACGAAGAAGAGTTGAACATTTTAAACTGTATATAAATATATGCAAGCAGATTTAAAGTCAAAATGATGCAGGGTTAATAAACTGAGAGGCAAATTTTAATGCTTGATAATGACTTCAAGATTGTCATGTGTCCCTTTAAATTAACAGATATCCATTACGATAATAAGCAAATCACCTATCGAAAAAACAAGAATCCGATGACGTCAACAGAATGCGGTTTCCGATGAATTTGAGTCTTTATAGAAAAAATGTGTATGTATAATTTTACTTTATATTTCTTCCATTTAAATGCAAAAGCATTATTCTAAGAATTGAGATACCACGTCACTGTAAAACGAAATTCTCAGATCGTAAAACCAGTCACAAACCACCGTAGATTGAAAATCTCAACATGGTTATCTCTTACTCTGTCAGCAAATTTTTTAAACCCGTCAATTTCCTGATGATAATCAATAACCATAACATCACTTCATAAGAGGCCATATTAATTCAAGATTATCTGAGTTACTTTGGTTACTAGAACTTTATAATTTGTTCCATACAAATATCCATTAGCCCAGTTCACCAGGGACAAAACATCCAAGATGGTGCCATGCCTATAAGTATCAAATTACAACTTATCTGCAGCAAAACCAACATATTCAGGAATTACATAAGCAGCTTAATGAACAAGACTCATTTATCAAGATTTATTTGTCAAATAGTGAAAACAAATTAACCAGTAAGCTCTAGACAGTAATGAGAGAAATAAGATTATAAGCTGTGATTTATTTTGTGCATATCTCACCATTGTTTTGTAATGTATCAAAGTAATTATTATTTAGTGCATCTGTGGCCATTTGAAACAATATATGGTGTTTGTGATCGACGCCGGCCGTGGCTGCTTCCAACCAAAGATACAATTTAGGTCAGACACTACCACTAATACTGGGTGAAAACTATCACTGAAGGTGATGAATACCCCCGCTTTTTGATCACTTGCTATGTGTATATGATGTTTGGAAACAACCCATTCGATACTGTTTGAAAAATGCAAATAATAAACATTTGTTACGGGATGCGACGCTACGTGACGTGATGCGACGCGACAGCGTAATTCCTATATAAACCCCCATTTCACTTTATGAAAGCGGGGGTATTAAAAATTATATGGAAGGTCAGGTATATATTTTGACAGCAGACTAATTTCTGATTCGATGAAAGTGTTACAATAAGTTTTCAAGGAACGCTTGTATTGCCTGTCAGGTGCTTATTTCAGGCTGTTATGAGCTTGGTTAGCTAGGATGCAGGTTTAAAGTTTGATGAAAAGGGGCATAACCCTGCCAATATGAAAGTCAGAATTATTGGACATGTGTAACAACATTCCTTGAGGTAAGATGAAGATGTTTTAGGAACATTCTAAGGTCAAATTTTTTTCAAGTTATGGCCAAGGTTATGTTGCAGATAAACGTGTTGACGGACGACGACAGAGGTGATCGACAAAATTATACAAAGTTATCCCTAAGTGTCTGCCATGCTAAGCAGGCAACACAACAGTAGATAGTCTGTTTTGCACATACTGCTCTTTTATTTAGCATTAAAGGTACATTCACATTCACATTTATCCACCCCGTATCTAGGGGTCAGCATTGCTGAAGAACAGAACATGGTAAACAAATAAAAATAAAAACAAATTATTGATACATTGGACACACACAAAGCATGATCCAAACTATGTTGTGTTTTTAAGTTTGTAGGCAAAAACTTTAAGTAGCTATCCTGCCAACATCAGCCAAATTGTACAAAATATGTACACTGTTTCTAAACCTACTGATGATGTCTCTATATATAACTTACATATTTTGAGTATCCAGACTCTATAGATACAATATAAACAGCTTTAACCAGCCCTGAACCAGCCCTGAACCAGCCCTGAACCAGCCAAGCCAAACCCCAAAACTGGAGCGTCGATCTACCAACTCATAATTCGTTCTACATATATTCAATTATGGGTATTGTAAGAACCCTTTATAAACCTATACTTTTAATCGGCACATATATGTTATTATATGACCTGGACAGAGTTTTGATAAACAGTTTTGTGGTGTAAATTTGTCGTTATTTGGTGAGTTAGTTTCTTTTATTTAAGGTCTGTTGTTTAGAGCTTTGAGAATTTAAAAAGTGCCAATAAGCACAAGTATCCCCACTGGTGTTGTAACGGTGGCATCTGATCCAAATACAGGAAGTATCCCTATCTTTGATATTCCCCAGATTCTCGATTGAGCTCAACTGATATATATAACATGAGACCATCAAGGCTGCATCCCATCAGAGTGACAGAGCAGTGTGACTTGATGAAGGTCACAAAATAGTGGTGAAGCTGTGACTCCAACTCGGGTTGAAAGGTGGTGTCAAACCGCGAGACCAAATGTCTCCAGGGTCATTTTTGATAGAACTTTTATCAATTACTACCAACAAAGTTGAAAACAAAATATTTTTACATTTAGCAAGGATATACCGGAATCAAGAACTCATGTACACCATAGTTACCACCAAAACCTTATGACACTGTAGAATTGGAAACAAGTCTGTAGGCTTCTCATCAGAAAGTAAAGTTCTAAACAAATAAGTATACTCTTCAAATTCCAACATGGTTCATACAGACTTTTCAAACCTAAATTTAGGGCCTTTTTAGGGCCTTTTTAGGGACATTTTCGCTAAATTTAGGGCCTCAATATTTATAGCATAATTATGCGTTTGACTAAAATTGCTGCTTACTGCTACAGCAAAACCCCTCTAAAGTGACCCCTACAAGTAGATAGGTGGCAGCTTAATGCAGCATGATAGTATTGTAGAAAGCTCCTCTAATAGCTTTCTGCAAACTATAGTGCTGCATTAAGCAGTCACCTGTAAAAAGCCCACTAAATGTGTATATTGTAAGCGGTTGCATTAGCTGGGTTTTACTGTATTTATAGCCAATAAACCTGGACCTACCTAAGATTAAACAGTTTTCAATAAAAACACAAATTTAAAAAAAAAAAAAAAAAAAAATTATATAACTGTATAGTCATATAATTTTTTTTTTTTTTTTTTTTTTTAAATTGTGTTTTTAATGTTTGATTAGTATTTAAATGATGTTTTGTTGTTTTTTTCTGAAAAATTCAAGTGTAAGTCTAAGCTACTCCCCGAATACCTGTGGTTTAGCCCAATTTTTTTTTTTTTTTTAATTATACCCCACCCACTCCACCAAATATTGGCCGCGATTTTTCAAAAACGGCCGTGCAAAAATGGCTGCACGGTTGGCTCAGTCGTTGGCTGACTAATAACTTCCCCTCTGAAATATAACCGAGTATGAATCAAACCGAGTACGATGTACAATAGTACAAATCTAATTTCGTAGGAGTTGTCGTTCTTGAATTCATTCTATTTTTAGAATTTTGTAGGAGTTGTCGTTCTTGAATTCATTCTATTTTTAGAAGCAACAGCACATAATGTGCAAAATGAAATTTAGGGCCACCAAAACTAATTTTTAGGGCCGTATAGAGTAAATTTAGGGACTTTTTAGGGCCTGACATGCAATTTAGGGCCTTTTCAAGCAACTCATCAAAATTTAGGGCCTTTTCAAGTCTGTGCGAACCATGTCCAATATATATTACGGTTGTTCTGATTATAAATGTTTATAGTCAAATTAATATAGACATCTGTCTCGATATAGCAACAACAAGAAATGTCACTGTAAGTGACAAATGCCCTCGAAGTGGTTTTGACCCTTGACCTCTAAGTGTGACTTTGACCTTGGAGCCACAGACCTGGATTTGGCACGCGACACGTAGTCTTGTTGTGGTGAGCACTTGCGCCAAGATATTTGAAAATTCATCCATTATTGTCAGAGTTATGTACTGGACACGATTGTACGGATGAACACAGATGGACTGACGTACATACGGACGGACGGACGGACTGATGGACAGTGGGACTACTATATGCCACCCTTCGGGGGCATAAAAAACGAGAAATATAAAAGCTAGTCACATAGATAAAAATGTAGAGTTACGAGATCTCCATCATGTGTTCTAGTAGGGGAGGTTACTTCTACGTGCTTAGTGCAGCTATAGAGGGAAAGTAATCTAAACAACACCTTGTCAGAATAAGAGTAGGAGTGAACTAACCATAAACATCTCCATAAATCAGTTAGAAACAAAATAAATATGCCATCAATAGGAAATACTTTTCATTTTCTACAAATTCTAAATACTATACAGCATGTTTGTATCAGTTTGTTCTCTCTTCTGTTGCCCTCTATTGAGGTGTTTTCTCTTCTGTTATTTCTATTGAGGTTTGTTTTCTCCTCTGTTATTTCTATTGAGGTTTGTTTTCTCTTCTGTTATTTCTATTGAGGTTTGTTTCCTCTTCTGTTATTTCTATTGAGGTTTGTTTCCTCTTCTGTTATTTCTATTGAGGTTTGTTTTCTCTTCTGTTATTTCTATTGAGGTTTGTTTCCTCTTCTGTTATTTCTATTGAGGTTTGTTTTCTCTTCTGTTATTTCTATTGAGGTTTGTTTCCTCTTCTGTTATTTCTATTGAGGTTTGTTTCCTCTTCTGTTATTTCTATTGAGGTTTGTTTCCTCTTCTGTTATTTCTATTGAGGTTTGTTTTCTCTTCTGTTATTTCTATTGAGGTTTGTTTCCTCTTCTGTTATTTCTATTGAGGTTTGTTTCCTCTTCTGTTATTTCTATTGAGGTTTGTTTTCTCTTCTGTTATTTCTATTGAGGTTTGTTTCCTCTTCTGTTATTTCTATTGAGGTTTGTTTCCTCTTCTGTTATTTCTATTGAGGTTTGTTTTCTCTTCTGTTATTTCTATTGAGGTTTGTTTTCTCTTGTATTTCTATTGAGGTTTGTTTTCTCTTCTGTTATTTCTATTGAGGTTTGTTTTCTCTTCTGTTATTTCTATTGAGGTTTGTTTTCTCGTATTAATGTAGTGTTTGCCTTGTTTGTAAGAGTGCATGAACATTTTAGTTCACAGATGTTTTGCATTTATAGTCTTTTAGAAACTGGGACTATAACAAAAAGTAGAAAACACATAATTAAAACGTGCTGTACATTATTTCAAACTTAAACCTTATGTAACATACCTCATCTGTTTCAAACACGTGGCATATAATTTTGGCCTGTTTCCTTCGTCGCATGGAGTCTGTGTCACCTGGACTGCCCATCAAGCGTCTACGTGCCATGATCACCAGAATGTCACCGATGTCGGCGATATAAGAGATGGTCCTCAGGGAGTGGTCCATCATGATCTCCTGGAATACACCGAGAGAATGGTGTCATAGACTGGACTTGAACTTTTATTTAAGTCCCTCCCCAAGCCATTTTGCAAAATGTTACGCCCTCACTGGCATTTAATAGGGGGGATTTTATTTTATGGTAGGTAAAACAAACTTGTGATAGCAAAATTCTTAAACCACTCCATGATGGGTTCATGGAAGCTAAGAGGAACATTGTAGTCGAGATACACCAACAATGTTCCTCTTAGGACGCCACAAGTTTGTAAAAAATCATGATTGCCAAGAGTCCCTTTAATGACACTCTGGCAAGTGTGAGACTGTACTATGCTCCAATCATAATTCAAATTCTGTGTATAAAGTAAGATATAATAGGATTGAAAGTGACGTAAAACCCCATACAACAAATTACTAAAGTAACGTCCTTTGAAAGTTTGTATCACCTTGAGTGGACATGCCACATCTGTTGGATCTCAAGAGAGGCCTCAGCCTCGGGTGTAATCCTGGAGATAAGGTATATCCACAAGAGGAGATGCAACTTCCAGAACACTTACTCTAGTAATGAACCTTTTATTATATACGTTCGTAAGAAAGATGGTAAAATAGTATAGCACCGTATAGTAGACTAGTTTGTTTACACAGGTAGGCGACGACTTCACAACGTTGTAATATAGTATTCCATTGTAGTGTTTTTTTGTTGTTTTTTTATGTATGGTGTTACGTCATTTTCAACACATGTAAGGCTATATATGACGGACCATTTTTTTGTGGTGGGGGCAGACCACCCACTTTTCCTTGGTAGATCCGTAAGAATAGAAAACGAAGGTACTAGGTATATATTATTGATAGATATATAATCAATAGAAAATAATAAATGGGTATTTTCATATCACACCCTACATCAGGCCGGAGATACCATATGGGTCGAGAGCATGATATAGGGTGTGACATAAAAATAAACATATTTTATTCTATGATCATATACTTCATCAATGACTTTGCCGAACTGTCAACTTCAGCTAACTTACTACGTTGTTTTCCAGGGAGAAAAAAATAATGTTATTAATAGATGTAATCCCATTCTGATGTGTTTACGTCTGTCGTGTAAGTGTATTGAATTGAATGTTGTTCAACGGCTCATCAACTCAGTATAGGTTATTTAGAGCCGCCCCAGAGAGAGGGGAAGGATACATAGGAATCCGGGAACCTGCCCTACTCTTATTATCGAATAGATTCCTATGGTTCTTTAACGTGCTCGGAGGATGGACCGATACACGGGACCGCCCGGTTTACGTCCCCATCCGACAGACGGGGCTAAGGGAAAGTGTCTTGCCCAAGAACACACCGACGGAATTCAGTGGCACCACGGAGGATTGAACCCGGGCGTGTAAGTGTAGACACATTTTTTTTCTTTCCGAAATTAGATTTAAAATGAATGCCACTGAATTTGAAATTGTCTAATTAAGAAAATGAATGGTCATAGGTGGTTATTTCATCCACGGATGGTTCTGTATCACTGATATACTATAAATTTGTTAATATCTCTTTATGGTCCGTGTATTATGCCATGTTTATTTCTTTATTTTACGCGTGACAAATCGTAACTAATCGGTGATTTCCGTATCACTCTGCTGAAATAGTCGTAAAAAGAATTCGGTTATTTCCATGATATGACATTTTTTTACCTTTCTTTTACACGTGTGATGCAGCTTTATTGCCCCGCAACTAAATCCTGACTGATATGACTAGCTAGGTCTATGTCATATCGTATATTTAAAAATAATGTATTTATAGGGAAGTATATGATAAGTATGCATATTACCTGTAAGTCAGTGTTCAACACCATGATTTTCTCTGTGGACACAAACAGATCTACCTCCGTGCTTGGCTGACTCTCCCCCTCAGGAGCCTGTAAAGCAAACAAAATCATGTAATATATTACTTTACTGCTTTTCTGTAAGGTGATTATCAGAAGACGGTACTTTATGTGGAGGTCAATAACTCATCATATTCACCTCAACAAAGGTATTATTATATACAGAGGGGAAAAAGTTTAGCAAGCTATTGTTGCACCCTGGAAATAATACATTTTTGGTTGTAAAATCAAGAAACTACTGCCATAGACACAATATTTTATTAAACACACAATAACAGTCGAACAGCTTAATGACGTAACAAATAAATGAACGTAGGGGTCAAGCCCGTAAAGTCCCAAAATGTCAGTATATCTTGAATACAGTATTATTTCATCTGAAAAAACTTGCTAAATTTTTTTCCCTCAGTATATAAACGTTACTACTTGAAACATGCTTTAATTAGATGATGTTGCATGCCATGGAGGTCAATAAATCCTCATATTCACCTTAAAAGGAGATCAGTATATACTATATAAACATAACTACCTTGAAAGATGGAGGTCAATTAATGAGGCCTATATACTTTGACTGCATTATATAAACATGGCTACTCTGTTGCATGCTTCTCATTGGACGATGGTGCATCACATGGAGGTCAATAAATCATCATATTCACCTCATTAAAGGTTTATAATTGTATAATATTACAAATACATCAATACAAAATCGAAAATATATTGCGGATGGTGTGTCAGGTGGAGTTTGGATGGTGGAGCGCCCATAAAATGTTCAGAAAAAGGTTCTTGGTCTAACAACCCAATTAATGTTAAGCCTGTTACAATAAACAAATATTTATTTCATTTAGGCCCTACAAAATGCAGCATCTCATTCCTGCCTTCATTTAATAAACACAATTTTAAGATATTGAAAATCTCAAAGGCGATTTTTCTTGTTTTCAGAAGACTGTAGTTCAAATATATTCCAAGAAATAATCAATATCTGACAGAGCAAGTATTTCATGGGTAAAATCTTCATCAAATATAAGATTTGCGAAATTGGAATTTAATTCAATTGCATTTAGCTGCCAGTGAGCATTATCAGATTATTTCCTGTTGCACAAAACACAATTTCCACTGACTAAAGTCGGTTTTGTTTGTTTGTTTGTATGTTGTTTACGTCATTTTCAACACATGTAAGGTTATATATGACGGTCGATTTTTTGTGGTGGAGGCAGACCACCCATTTATTTCTGGGTAGAACCAGTACTGTACACCTCCCGCCATCCGCAAGCATCGACACTTCCTCACAAGTCGAGCTCCCAGTGGGATTCGAACCCGCAGCGGTGAGAGGCGAAGGTTTACAACGCAACATCGTTAACCATTTGGCCACGGAGATGCTTCGACTAAATTGGGTGAAACATCTGCAAAACAACCTGTGTAAACACTGAGGAAGATATAATCTTGATATAAACTGACCATACAATAAGATATCATTCAATATATTTGGAGTATACAAAAACAAGAGGTCAATGACCTTAAAGCTCTACTGATAGGTTTTTGATAGCCAGATCAGTATTCCTGAGAAGTTTCATGAAAATCCGTCAAGTAGTTTCAGAGGAGTAGTCCTACAAGTTTTTACTTAATAACTCTATGTAAACAAAGATGGCCGCTGGAGGCCATGGGCCATGTTTAATGTCAAATCAAAATAATTTTTGACAAGGATCAACATCATGTCATACTGATCATTTTAGAAGAAGTCCCATATCAATATCACTTATAGTTTTCAAGAAGTAGTCGCTACAAACTTGTATTATGAAAATCTATTTTTAGCCATGGCGGCCATCTTGAATTTCCGGCCGACCTGAAATTTTGCTAGGATCAATGAGACATCAAGAGCAACATTCCTGTGAAGTTTCATGAAAATCCGTCTAGTAGTTACAGAGGCGTAGTCGCTACAAGTTTTTACTTAATAACTCTATGTAAACAAAGATGGCCGCTGACAGCCATGTTTAAAATCGAATCAAAATGATATTCGACAAGGACCAACATCATGTCATGCTGATCATTTTAGAAAAAGTCCCATATCAATATCACTTATAGTTTTCAAGAAGTAGTCGCTACAAACTTGTTTTTTGAAAATCTATTTTTATCCGTGGCGGCCATCTTGAAGTTCTGGCCGACCTGAAGTTTTGCTAGGATCAATTAAACATCGAGAGCAACATTCGTGTGAAGTTTCATGAAAATCCGTTAAGTAGTTTCAGAGGAGTAGTCGCTACAAGTTTTCATTATATAACTCTATGTAAACAAAGATGGCCGCAGGCAGCCATGTTAATCGTCGAATAAAAATAAATTTCGACAAGGATCAACATCATGTCATACTGATCATTTAAGGAAAAGACGCATATCAATATCACTTATAGTTTTCAAAAAGTAGTCGCTACAAACTTATTTTTAGAAAATTTATTTTTAGCCGTGGCAGCCATCTTGAATTTCCGGCCAACCTGAAATTTTGCTAGGATCAATAAGACATCAAGAGCACCATTCCTGTGAAGTGTCATGAAAATCCGTCAAGTAGTTTCAGAGGAGAAGTTGCTACAAGTTTTCATTATATAACTCTATGTAAACAAACATGGGCGGCCATGTTTAACGTCGCATCAAAATAATTTTCGACAAGGATCAACATCATTCCATACAGATCATTTTAGAAAAAGTCCCATATCAATATCACTTATAGTTTTCAAGAAGTACTCGCTACAAACTTGTTTTTTGAAAATCTATTTTAAGCTGTGGCGGCCATCTTGAATTTCCGACCAAGCTGAAATGTTGCTAGGATCATTTAGACATCAAGACCAACATTCCTGTGAAGTTTCATGGAAATCCGTCGAGTAGTTTCAGAGGAGTAGTCGCTACAAGTTTTTACTAAATAACTCTATGTAAACAAAGATGGCCGCTGCAGCCATGTTTAACGTCGAATCAAAACAATTTTCGACAAGGACCAACATCATGTCATGCTGATCATTTTAGAAAAGTCCCATATCAATTTCACGAGTTTTTCAAGAAGTAGTCACTACAAACTTGTTTTTTAAAAATCTATTTTTAGATTTGGTGGCCATCTTGGATTTCACATCAATATAAATTTTTGCTAGGATCAACTAGACTTCATGGGCAACATTTCTGTAATGTTTCATGAAATCCATTCAGTAGTTTCAGAGGAGTAGTCGCTACAAAAAAAGTTTACGAATGGACAGACGGACTGACGGACAGACGGACGATGGACACAGCACCACGGCATAAGCTCTGCTGATCTCTGATCAGTAGAGCTAAAAACAGCAAAGTGATATTTTAAAGGAAAATATCTTGACTTTTGATAAACCCATAGTGACCTATTAGTTTTTCTACATAACTAGTACTTGTTTGGGTATTTCTAAGTCAACTGTATGTCCCTTTAAACACTAAAACATTTAAAACAAAAGAAACAAATTCTGTATTTTACACATACTCCATAATGTCCAAGAAACACAAAGTATGCTCATCTTTCTCTCTAGTAAATTGACACATTTTTTAAAAGAACAGTTTGTTTGTATGGTGCTTTACGTCATTTTCTACACATGTAATGTTATATATGACGGTCGATTTGTTGTGGTGGAGGCAGACCACACACTTTTCCTGGGTAGAACCAGTACTGTAGACCTCCCGCCATCGTTAGAATTGACAGAGATACTGTATTTTCCTAATAGTAGTGCCCGGCGCTAGACAAAATTACAAGGGGGTACTCTTACAAATAACAATAAATATCTTTCTTTTTTTCTTTTTCTTTTTTGGAAAAGATGGGGAGGTGCTACTATTATGGGTACAGCTGTTACTAGGGGAAATACAGTATGACAGAACTTGGGTACTTACAACCATTGTCAACAGGATGTTAAGATTTTTTTGCACATTTGCATTATGGGAATTTTGAAAGTGCTCTTGAAGATTACTGAATATAACATCTTATTTTTTCTTTTAGTTGGATAACACATTATAAAACTGCACCCTAAATTGTTGAAGAAATAGTCAATTACTGTAGGCAAAAATTCACATTTTATTCTAAAATTATCATTGTTTTCCTTTATCACTCGTGTAATAAATAAGGCACGAAGGAATTAAAGGCACTGCTACAAATTCAATCACAGTTAATTAATGAGATAGGAAGTTCTGACTTTTATCAGCTGATATGTTCTTCTTATGTCACAACAACGTCAACTGTTTAAAAGTGATTCGTTAATGTAACATGCAACATATCTATGCGCAAATGAAGTGAACAGACCCATAATCAGCCAAATGACAACCCCGTTTTAAGACTTTACACTTAAATACGGAGCAGTACAAGTAAACTGTGAGAGATAATGTAACAAAACATCCCTAGTCACCCACTGGCCGACATCTAGGCCTCTAAATATTCACATGACAACATCTAACACAAATACAAAAGCAAAAGTAAAAGATGTTTCGGACACAAAAAGTCACCACGTATAATAATCCAGAATTACAATATATCAAATGTTCCTAACTGCGTAATATGTGACAGGAAGAAGACGAGAGTTCCCAGTGTGCAAATGGAAGAGTAGAAGGTCGAGCCCTATGGTGAAGTAGTCCAGGTGTTTTATTTGACCAACACCAATGTCAATCCTATGAGGTATTCTTTCTTTTCATACTTAATATTTAATATAATTAATGTCATTAACAGTGGGGGTGTATGTCGTAGTGCTTGCCGAACGTGACCTATATTATGTTCAATGAAGGTCACAGCAACCCGAAATGTTGCACATGATGTTAAGATACATTTAAGGGACATTCTGGTGCAATTTGGTGAAAATCCTGCAAGAAAGAATTAAGATATGCATGTCATAGCAGAGGTCAGACTGACCTAAAAAGTATGTCGCAGTGACCTGACATTTTGCAAATGATGTTAGATGCAAATAAGAAACATTCTGGTAGTGTTTGGTGAAAATCCTGCAGGAAAGGAGCAAGATACGCATGTCGTAGCTGAGACTAGATGTGACCTATTTCATCAAAAGTAGGTCACAGCGACCCGAAAGTTTGCATATAATCCAAAATGCATTTAAGAAAAATTCTGCTGAAGTTTTCGTACAAATCATGCAAGCAATGAAGAAAATAGAAACAAATAAAAATCAGACAGACGGACGGACAAACTGACATACGTTCACCTGAACGACAATGTGATAGCTAAGTTGAGATCTGTAAATGGTCTCAACAATAAACGGGCTCGACAAAAAAGCTATAACAAGTTTTAACAATAACAAATATTGTCATTAGTGGCCATCAAAATGAAAGTCTAAGTGAAAAAACACAATTATGTGCTTAATGGCATATACAATCCAACACTTGTACTATAAATACGCCCACAGATTACAGGTGGCGTCCACAGATTAACATGTAGCTTCTGCACATTTACAGGTGGCATAAAAATATAGAGTGACAATAACTATTCACTGAAAGCTGGGCAGTAGGAACTCATGATGTAGTACTCACCATCTTCACTGCACCCTGAGTACACAATTTGCAATGTCGTATTTTTTAATATTTTCTATGAAAAAATATTTTTTAAGAGGAACTTTTCAAAAGAAGGGCTTGTGATGTGAGTTTCAAACAATGTGTTTTTAAGCAAGTCAAATCTGTGGTTTCTTGCATTTAAAAAAATAATTCTCATTTGTTTGGGTGAACCCTGAACACAGGTATGATGAGAACCACGAATGCTCGTGATATTTTGCATGTGCATTATGCTCATGTTATTTTGCACATGCATTTAGCTCATGATATTTTGCATTGTTTGGGGAGTATTACTATTTAATGAGCCTTGTTTCTGGCCAGTGGATACGTGTGTACTTTGCTGAACTTAAGGTGCTCTTTGGCTGCAGGGCTGCTCTTGAAATCAGAAACGAAGCTTTTTAAAAAACTGCTTGAGGAACTGATGAGGGTAGAAACAGACACTAGTTTTAAACTGATTTTTTATTTTAACTTATACTGAACAAATAAAGTTGAAACAACTTTTTAGGGACAGAGATTAAACATATAAACATTGATATAATTGTTTGAAGATATTAGAAATGCTAAGTAAGGATGTGATTTTCTCAAATATTATTAGAAAAAGAGTACGAAATGAGAAATTATGAGAGGACTATTTCGGAAAAAATAGATAATTGTTATTTTGCAAACTAGATCAAACTTCACTCATCAATATCAGCAGAGCGCATTTTTTCTAAAATTGCTTGAAGACGGAATTTAATCAAATGAATTCCACACTGAAGTTGACAATATAACCATATGTCACTTTCCTCTTAAACTCTAGCCATATTTCTCCCATGTCATCAAACATTTTCACAGTAGACAGGAAATAATGGGCAATTTCTTGAATATGAAATATAAGCCTTCATTCGTTTCACGTTCCTAGATTATAAACCATACACAAATGATTCTGTCTAGACTGTAAAGTGTCTACATTTAGAAATTAGAAGATAAAATTTCGAAATTTATCAAAAAATTCCTCAACTGCAGTTTAAATCGATATGTATATGCTTCTTGTATGTAAACACTTCTGCAAGTCGTTTATACAGCAGCATAATACGCAAAAAAAATGATAACAATAATGATGATCGAGATGCTGCTGCTGCCACTGCTGATGTTGCTGCTGCTGATGATGATGCTGTTGATGATGATAAAGATGATGGAGATGTTGCTTCTGATGATGATAATGGAGATGCTGCTGCTGATGATGATAATGCTGCTGATGATGATCCTGCAGATGCTGCTGCTGATGATTATGATGGAGATCCTGCTTCTGATGATGATGATGATGATGATGATGCTGTGGATGCTGCTGATGATGATAATGGAAATGCTGCTGATGATGATTATGATGATGGAAATGCTGCTACTGCTGCTGCTAATGATGAAGATGTTGCTTCTGATGATGATAATGATGATGCTGCTGATGATGATGCTGCAGATGCTGCTGATGATGATAATGGAGATGCTGCTTCTGATGATGATAATGCTGCTGATGATGATGCTGTGGATGCTGCTGATGATGATAATGGAGATGCTGCTGCTGATGATGATAATGCTGCTGATGATGATGCTGTGGATGCTGCTGCTGCTGCTGATGATGATGATGAAGATGTTGCTTCTGATGAAGATAATGATGATGCTGCTGATGATGATGCTGCAGATGCTGCTGCTGCTGATGATTATGATGGAAATGTTGCTTCTGATGATGATAATGATGCTGCTGCTGATGATGATGCTGCTGATGATGATAACGATTATGATGGAGATGCTGCTTCTGATGATGATAATGATGATGCTGCTGATGATGATGCTGCAGATGCTGCTGCTGCTGCTGATTATGATGGAGATGCTCTTCTGATGAAGATAATGATGATGCTGATGTTGATGCTGCGGATGCTGCTTGCTGATGATTATGATGGAGATGCTGCTTCTGATGATGATAATGATGATGCTGCTGTTGATGCTGCTGATGCTGCTGCTGATGATGATTATGATGGAGATTCTGCTTCTGATTATGATAATGATGATGATGATCCTGCTGCTGTTTTTGCTACTGCTGATATTATTCCTGACGATGAGTAAAAGGGATTTAAAGGCTTTTCTTTTTTTAAACCATTGTAAGACCATTATGTTTCAGATTAATTTGTAGGGAAAGAAGGTTACGAATTTCTCTATAACTTGGTGTCTGTTTCTACCCTATAGCACACACTGCTGTGAAGCGATGGACACGTAGCACATTATACTAGACAAAGATCTACCAGGTCACTCTCATCGCCTTGCAGGCTGGGGTCACTGTCTGCTCCTCGGGATGCCAGCTAGCGGGAAAATAGACAAACATTATAACCTGTAACTCTGACACTTCTAAGGAAGGTATGTCTAATGACAAGTCTAAATATAACTGCTTGAAGTCAACTAAATAAATTGTTAGAACACAAAATAACAAATCTAGCCTAGTCACAGTAGTGTTCTTACTGAACAGTCTCGCGAGATTCGAGATAATAATTTAACTTAGACTTTTGTAGGGAAAACAAACATTCAATTTTCTTCTCTCACGCAAAATTACCGAAAAGTAGTCAACAGATGACCGTTCAATTTGATAAGATCTACATAATCTTGCGAGAAACAGAAGTTTTAAATGAAACTGATTCACCCCCCACCCACCTCCCTCCAACATGCATTTACCACCCCCACACCCCACCCACCTCCCTCCAACATGCATTTACAATGTAATTTTCTGCCGAATATTTACTTTTGCTTCATTATGGTACTTTATAAGTATGTTCGTTTTTGAATAACGCTATTTTCATATATGGTTTTATATTTGTTCTATTCACATACTTATACTTATCCCCATCCCTCAGGTTCAAACCTCACTGGCCCCACTGAGTTCTTAGCTTCGTTCGTCGAATGGGGACGCAACTGAGCGGTCCCATGTTTTGGAATCCATCCTCTGAGCATAGTATATAAAGCCGTAGGAATCTACTTGTTTCACACATCTAGAGTAGAGCAGGTTCCCAGATTCCTATGTATATTTTCCCCAATCTCTCTGTATCTAAACAAGCCGCCCAGAGGGCCTGTGGACGCTCTACTGGCTAAACATAAAGTTTATGTATAATATCATTCAACCGGAACATGGCGATGACATACGCAACTAGGCTTGGTACTGATCATCCCTGCCAAGTTTTGTTGAAATCCAGCCAGACGTTCAGGAGAACTAGTCTGTATGAAGTTAGTGTATTAAAACCTTTAAGGAGTCATAACTCTGCCAAAATTCATTCAACCAGAACACGGCAATGAGAGGTGCAACTAGGCTTGGTACTGATCATCCCGCCAAGATTCGCTGAAATCCGGCAAGGAGTTCAGGACGAGACTAATCTGGACAAAGTTTGTCTGTCAAAACCTTTAAAGGGCCATAACTCTGCCAAAAATAATTCAACCGGATTATGGCGATGATATGCACAAATAGGCTTGATACTGATCATCCTTGTCAAGTTCAGCTGAAATCCAGCCAGGGGTTCAGGAGATTCGCCCGGAAAATGTTTTGCATCAAAAACCTTTAAAGGGCCATAACTCTGCCAAAAATCGGTAAACTGGAACGCGACGATGATATGCACAACTACGCTGGGTGCTGATCATCCCGTAAAGTTTCGTTGAAATCTGGCGAGGGGTTCAGATGAACTAGTCCAGACAAAGTTTGTGTATTAAAACCTTTAAAGAGCCATAACTCTGCCAAAAATCATTCAACCGGAACACGGTGATGATTTCCACAACTAGACCTGGAACTGATCATCCCTAAAAAGTTTCGTTTAAATCTGGACAGGGGTTCAGGAAAACTAGTCTGGACAAAGTATGTGTATTAAAACCTTTAAAGGGACATAACTCCACCAAAATCATTCAACTGGAACACGGTGATGATATGTTCAACTAGGCTTCGTACTGATCATCCCTGAAAAGTTTTACTGAAATCCATCCAAATGAAGCCCTTTCGTCTTACTGAGGCCAAAATATAGCATTTTTCAGAAAATCAAGGACCACAACTCCTGTGTAAATGGTCCAATCTGGCTGTTTTTCATATTTGTCGGAGCTTTCATTGCTATTAACAATATGATAAAGTTTGGTAAAGATTGGATGAAAAATGAAGGCCCTATCGTCTTAACGAGGCAAAATATAGCATTTTTAACTAAATCAAGGGCCATTACTCCCCTGTTACTGGTCCGATCTTGCCGGTTTTCGAACTTTTCCGAGCTTTTATTGACATTAACAATTTGGTAAAATTTGGGAAAGATCCGATGAAGAATGAAGGCCCTATCGTCTTAACGAGGCAAAATATAGCATTTTTAACTAAATCAAGGGCCATAACTCCGCTGTTACTGGTCTGATCTGGCTGGTTTTAGATCTTGTCCGAGCTTTCATTGATATTAACAGTCTGGTATAGTTTGGTAAAGATCGGATGAAAAATGAAGGCCCTATCATGTTAACGAGGCAAAATATAGCGCTTTTAACTAAATCAAGGGCCATAACTCCGCTGTTACTGGTCAAATCTGTCTGGTTTTCGAACATTAATATTACCAATCTGGTAAACTTTGGTAAAGATCGGATGAAAAATGAAGGCCCTATCGTAATAACGAGGCAAAATATAGCAATATAGCATTTTTAATTAAATTAAAGATCGGATGAAAAATGAAGGCCCTATCATGTTAACGAGGCAAAATATAGCGCTTTTAACTAAATCAAGGGCCATAACTCCGCTGTTACTGGTCAAATCTGTCTGGTTTTCGAACATTAATATTACCAATCTGGTAAACTTTGGTAAAGATAGAAAATGAAGGCCCTATCGTAATAACGAGGCAAAATATAGCAATATAGCATTTTTAATTAAATTAAGGGCCATAACTCCGCTGTTACTGGTCCGATCTGGCTGGTTTTCCAACTTATCCGAGCTTTCATTGATATTAACAACCTGTTAAAGTTTGGTAAAGATCGGATGAGAAATGAAGGCCCTATCATCTTAACGAGACAAAAGTTAACGACGGACGACGGACGGACAACGGACAACTCGGCATCCCATAAGCTCTGCTGGCCTTCGGCCAGTAGAGCTAAAAACCTATACTTTGTACATGAGTCGTGAAACAACATTCAAACCTCATCCCTGCACATAGACAGATCAAGCATTTCATATAGATAGTTTTGTGGCCCCTTCTAAACACCCGCCCACCTCCCCTCACATACACCCTTCCAAATGTCTTTATATATTCATAGCTTTCACATCCGGTCAACTTCCGGTAGGTTGAGATATTCAGTAGGTGAAAATAAAGGGGTTTACTCGGACTTTATCCTCAATCTCTATATGAAAAATGAAAATATTAGACAATGATTTAAATTAAATGTATCCATACGATGTTTTAAAATCAGACAACACCAAAAGAAGATAAATAGATGTACACAAAAAATAAAACTTTTTATATAATTATCACTACAAACTAGTTTTATAAAGGGCTAAAGTCAGTTGAGCACTAACGATTAACACCGAGTTGACCCCCTACCAGAATGTGGAGGTCTTTTATTTTATTGATCACTGATTGGTCAAACTATTTTGATGATGTCATGTGAAAGGTATGAATAGAGAGAAGACAGCAGAGAATAAGTATTTCTTCCGATGGTAAGTTTCAAGATAAATTTACCCCTTGAAAAGTCAGATAAATAATAAGATATGACCCCTCTATGATATGGACATACAAAATATTATATGTATAAAATAATAAATCTAATCATTGTTTTTAATCACAATAGCTCACTAAATACAACAAACACTAAGTAATGAAAAAAAACAGGCCATGCTAACTACAAACTGAAAACATGGTGAAATAAATGAAGCTACAAAAAATAGAAAAGAAGTATGGCAACAGTTTTTGTCGCTGTTTGCACCACTGTACCTTATACTGGTTGCCAAAATGCACCTGGCCTAATATCTGCCAATAATAAGAGCAAATAAATACACTTTGTAAGTACAAACATTTGTGAAAGCAAGCCTAACTCTTGAGCAACTCAGTAATTACAACTAGAACTATCACTGAAGGTGATGAATACCCCCGCTTAAATTCTAAGTCAAACAAATGATCATAATTCTGTAATAAATTGGGAAATCAACAAAGGGTGATGTAGTGGGACATAAGGTCATCATTTGTTATGTGTATATGAAGTTTGGGAACAACCCATTCAAAACTGTTTGAGAAATGCTAGTAATAAAAATGTGTTACAGGACACGACACGACGCGACAGGACAAAAATGTGTTGTGCTACATGAGGGGAGGTTACGGACAGTGTGATTCCTATATAACCCTACTTCACTTTGTGAAAGCGGGTGTAGATAAATATCAGTATTTTGAGCTGTTTTAAAAGCTATGCTGAATAAATATTTTGGCTATATTGCAAAAACACAGACCGACTAAAATACTTCTATAAAATAAAATAAAACTTAAAGCTTGTATGTCAATATGCTGAGACTACATTCAAACTCCCTCTTTTTCTTCATTTTAACTCAAACGAATAAGTACACCTAGAACCAAATCGAACATATTATGTCATGTAAACAGCCTATACTAACTGTATGTGGAGATGTCAGGTTTGTGACGAGTTAGCTCCCTTTGATTGATAAAATAGTGGTTCCCTTTCTTTTCCAACTATTTCTCAAACTCTTACATGCTAAATGCACGCTCATTACGTGGTCCGAGTATTAACTTTCACACCCCATCCAACTCCTTCTCTAAGAAGCGAAAACAGGGTTGGTTGGGGTATGAAATAAAACCTTAATTAAAAAGTTTGCATATTATAAAGTTAAACTTTTAAAAAGGTTATCACATTTTTTCAGTGAAAAAAATGTTTTTAAACGTGTTTTATTGTCAAAATATCTGTTATAAATCCTGCTAATAGAAGCTTTTCATCGCTTAACGGAAATAAGGCAGGGCCGCGTAATGTAAAAAAATATCAAATAAGCTCTGCCATTCCTTCAATGTTTTTCAAACTACAGTCGAACCTCGATAGCTCGAACACCGGTGATTCGAATACCATCGGTAATTCGAACACATTTTCCGGTCCCGACACAACTCCTATATAATTCAATGTAATTTAACCTCGATTATTCGAATATTATTTCTCGAATACCCCGGCTCGCTCGAATACTTTTTTAGTTCGAAGATCCATTTTTGTGTGAATTTAAACCTCGCTTAATCGAAGGTGATGATCCGTTGCCATGTGACGTCGGCCATATTAATTGTAATCGACGCGTTTGTATTTGTTTGTAGCAAGTTCGATCATAGTGCGAAAACAGATAAAGTTGGTTGTTAAAGGTGCGAACATTTATGATTGAAAAGCGATAATAAACAGATAAAATTTATGTTAAGTGAACTTCGTTTACTGTTAATTACGATAAATAAAACACGGATGATTTTCTAATTAAATAATGTACCGAAATCAGTCTTACCTTGTTCTCATTATTCGGACTTCTGGGATGTATGTTAAAATCTATTAGTGTGATATTTCTTTAAATAAATGAAAAAACAATCGCATTATTGCAGTTTTTCTTGTATTTTCAGTGTAACAATTACATGTTATATATCCGTTATGAGGTTTAAACAAACATACATGAACATAAAAAACATACCCAGAACGATACATCACGTACCGAGTGACACTATTTCGGGTGGTACACAAATTCGGATAGATATTTTGGTTTTTACCGATACCTCGATGCCTCGAAGCCACCGATAGCTCGAACATATCCCTATGGTCCCGCTGACTTCGAGCTATCGAGGTTCGACTGTACATGAATGGCAAATTAAAATTAAATAAATTGTTCAATGTCATTTCTACAAGAGACAAACATGCAATCTACAATGATGACCAACAATACCGGGACTTACCGAAGCCTGCAGGGGTTAGTATGCAAAACAAAACATGTTTAGGGAAAGATCTAGAGCTTTAAAATAACCAGTGTACCGGTAGATTGTGCTTGTTATTTTTGTAATTTCTACTACCAAGCCCCTTTCACAGCCCTATACTCCAACATGAACAAACAATCTGTTAATAGCGGACGGGACCTCTATAAAAGTGTAGATTCTTTATTTCTTATTTCTAGTAACAAGCCCGCTTCCACAGCTCCTTTACTCCAACATTTAAAGGTAAATTAAATATTAACACAACACAACATGTGACAAGAATGTAGCTCATGGCGCCAAACAGCAGTTTTTATAAGGAAGCCCATAACTGAACCTTACGCCAACCATGAACTGGATCAAGGCCTCAGCAAACACATGTATAGGTACATATTATCCATTATGTGTATTGTGTAATGCATTATACATACTGCACAATGCACTAGGCCTAAATTAAAATATTGTTTGTTTACACTTTACCTACCGACCCGAATTTTTAGCCCCGACCCAAACTATTTTATTGCGTTTCCAAAAGAAAAAAAATATATATATTATTTTCTTCGATGATTGCAACAAGCAGTACAAAAGTGTACAAGGTTGGTACATGTAAAAGCTGTCAACCTTACAGTGTTATGTAATGTAAAAGCACACATTAAATATTAATTACAAAAACACAACACATTGTAGAATAGATACATGTTAAAATATATCATTTTAAAAAACATGCAAGAAAATATAGTAATATCAAATAAAATAAAATAATTTAGTAATTTTTTGCTGGGTGGCAAACAAACAATATTTTAATTTAGGCCCTATGTATATTGTGCAATGTATTATTTACATTGCGCAATGTATTACCCATAAGACTTATTGTTATGCAATATATTACCCATAATGCTATTTGGCCAAAGCATTTTTAAATTTTACTGGTCATCTATTAGCACTATTATGCATAAAACTTGATACCTTATGTGGCTGAGATAAGTTAACAGCTTGTTCTTTTACCTTGAATTTGCAATACACATTTAACTAGAAAATTTGTCCATGGGACATGATGCCCCATTTTGGCTCTATCAGGAACATACAAATGGACTTGAATGTAAACAAATAATTTGTAGTATGTACAACTAACGGACAAGGGAAACACTTTATGCCCATTTCATGGCCTGGCATAGAAATTAAATATTTGACAACACTGCCGAGTGCTCCAAGGACTTGGCTGTGAAGTCGTGTCAGGCTCCACATTACCAACATCATGCATCATCAAGTCTCCCGTTTACTCCCACCTGACCAGTATTACCTTAATCCTGCCCACAGCTTCCTGGGCTTGCATCATCCTCATGGCCTTCGATGGCTGACCCTCGGAGATGAGTTGGGTGGAGCCCAGATATCTCGCCCGGAACAGCACACCCTCAATCAACACTGAAGGGTTTTCAGGATCGTAAATTTCAACTGAAATAGAAATTTACAATATTTCTTTAACCCTGAGCGATCCATTTTTAATTTGGTTATTAAAATGAACGTCAATGATTGCACAATAATTTTATATTAATATTAGTACAACTTCAAATACAAATGATCATTTCTCTGACTCATATCCCTAACAATGACATTTACTTCCACTACAAATCTGTTTACTTATTTATAATTATGTTCTTAAATGTGCTGTCCCCTTTCAACCCCTGAATCAAACAGCACTGGGATCATATGATTTAACAGTGGTAATTTTTTAATTTTTTAATTTACTGACAAGACTGTAAGAGATTAAAACTGTAAGACAATCAACAATATGTGTCACTTGTTGTCAGATACAACTGAGATATAAAAACATTGTATTAGGCATATATGGACAGTGATGTTTGAAATCATAAAGAATATATTCTAAACACAAGTATAACTAGAAATATGTTTAACTATTACCTCTCTCTCCCGAGACACACATATCATGCAATCTATTGAACATGAAAAAGCAAGCACCTAACCCTTAACCCGCTAAGCAAGACTATCTTAGCCTTTGCGTCCAATGTAAACCCATATCAGCCTGCGAATGCGAGTAACTCGCAGGCTGATCAGGATTACAAGTTTTGGCTGCATATCAGTCATTTTCCCCAAAACACCCCTTTGTCACATAAATGGAATGGTCTTAATTCAAAGAAAGAACAGTCCATTATATATATGTAGGGGTTAAGGGCTAATAAGGGCAATGTAGAGGTTTGTAGTCCTCTGCCCATAAAGCATGCATCTGCGTAATACAGTAAAATAAGTTTTGCAACAAAATATGATCTGTCTAGAATTCTGCATTTATGATTTCTGTGACTTTTGGTATGTGACCCTCATGTACGTTGACGCATTTTTGCTATGATCTGTAAATGGCATAGCCAACCAATTGCTTGTTAAATGACTATAAGGGATCATAACAAATGTATATTTGTGGTGCTAAAATCTTAAAAAGACATAAAATATTTCTAAACTCGCCCACGTTGCAGAACTTATTTTGAAGAGTATCTGTTATAATGCAATAGAACTATACATCTGTTTATGTGTTCATATATAAGTGTTGGGAATCGGACTGGAAAATTACTATCGACATTAGAAAACCAAAACCTATATATTGTACAATCGTTTTTTTATTCATGTACATGATGTACAGAAGTAATATTATATAAACAGTAACCTTTGCTTTTTTATGTACCCTTTGGCTTTTAGTCATCCTCTGCAGCATGCTAGCCTGCTTAGTTTTGTGGCAGACTAAGTAGAATTGTAAGTAACATACCACCAAGATGACAGAAAATTCACGGTAACCTTATATGCCATGATGCATTTGGTACAAGCAAGAATACCAGAAAACAATTAACTGCATCGAAAGAAATCGATTGTGCAAACTACTATCAATAGTTGCCGATTTGAGGTCAGTTCGATTAGTTTCAGTTCGATCAGTTATCGACTGTTAGAGACATTGAGCTCTTCCCTATCATATAATGAGCAGAAATGTAGAAAATACCTCAGAAATTCTTTGTCAACAAATGCTAATGTTTAATGTAAATATGGAAGAGGACTAATCTACAACTTCAGCTCCAAGACTCATGTATTTTTGTTTCTAATAATAGCAACTGAAGCAAATTAAAAGTTTGCATTAGATTGTATTTAAACTAGAACTATGACTGAAGGTGATGAATACCCCCGCTTTTTGATCAGTTGTTATTTGTATATGAAGTTTGGGAACAACCCATTCAAAACTGTTTGAGGAATGCAAGTAATAAAAATGTGTAAAGCGACGCAACACAACGTGAGAAAAAGGTGATAAGCAATGGGACGTTATGGACAGCACAATTCTTCACAGTTTGTCAAAGTGGGGGTATAGCACTTAGAAATGAACAGGCATAACATTTATACCTCCACCACCATCCTCCCCCACCTCACATAGTAGTTATATTTAATAGAACATGGCTTGTGTTCATCAACAGGATGCAACATAGAACACTCTAGTTCAACCAAATCTTACATCCAACGAGCATCGAGAGATTTCCAACTTTTTCGTCCCCTTATTTTCATATCGGAAAAAGACTTGCATTAAGTGGTTAAATTTATTAAACTTCCAAATATGGAAAAACCAAGCTCCGCCGATCATTGAGTGTGTAGAGTGGAAAGTCTCAAAAATTAGATGGGGGTAGTAATGACACTATTAGATGGGGTAGCTATGACACTATTAGACGAGGCAGCTATGACACTTGTCAATCACGAAGGTCGATGCTAGACAGTAGGGGTTGACTACTCCTAATGTGCAGATAAAATGAAGTCGCAAGAGAATGGGCTAGTTGAATTAAAGATCAGTTACAGATCATGAATTAGATTTTTAAAGAAATAAGTTTGGAGGTAGCTGATCCTCTCTTGAGGTGTCATTGCACCATTGATTTTCCTTCTTCGTTTTATATATGACGAATGTATGTCAAGAGACAAAAAATGCACATTTTTCTATGAAGAAAACGTTAAAACACATCAATCAAACGATCGAGCGTCCATTAATATAAAAATACAATACAAACAGGGGGCTATGTATCATGTAAGAAAAAGCCAATCTGTTGAATGACGTCACATTCTATTTTTAAACGTCACAAGATAGGTTTACCTCATTTCTGCTTTCGCTTTACTGTCTATGTCAACTATCTCAAACAAACATTAATAAATGTTCAAAATAAATCATTCGGATGAATTATATGTAATAATAACAAAAGCAATCAAAAGTGTGCATTTTGTATCACTAGTAAGGCTGGAAAATGTTATTAGGCATTATTAGACTATACACCATGGAAGCACAAACGCAATGGTGTAATTACCCCTTGAACTTATTTCCTTAAAATATGTTAATGATATATAACCCTTCTCCACAACTGAAGTATATGTTACAGCTGTTATTGTCTACATTTTGATGTGTCATTTCACCTCCAGCAGACAGGCATGAAACAGTTTATAGAAATGAAACCAACACCAACACCAATAATGCCAGACAGAAACTACATGTACATAGAAATACCCCTTAACCATTATAAATGCAACAAAAATGAAAATGAAAAGTACTGGCAACAATAATAATGACAATAATTTCAATGCAAAACCAGATATTAAATGACAAATGAAAATATTACACGTTTAGGAATGTTATGCAGGCATATTTATGGCATTCATGTTAATAAAAAGGTAAACAAATATTGACAAAAATGAAAGCAGAATTGTTAGAAGAAACACCGGCACTTACCATGTACGCAGGTTAGTAGTAGTTAGTCCACAAGGTAAATATGAAAGAAGCAAAGTACTAAGGTTACAAAGATTGTCCTGCATCAAGGATGAAGTAAGGTGAACTATGATTGCCTGTGTGAAATATCAGTTATGTATGATAATGAATTATGACTGCCTGTGTGCAATATCAGTTATGTATGATAATGAATTATGACTGCCTGTGTGCAATATCAGTTATGTATGATAATGAATTATGACTGCCTGTGTGCAATATCAGTTATGTATGATAATGAATTATGAATGCCTCAGTGCAATATCATGTTTTATGATGAAATATGATTGCCTGTGTACAATATCAGATATATATGATGAATTATGATTGCATTTGTGCAATATCAGTTATGTATGATGAATTATGACTGCCTGTGTGCAGTATCAGTTGTGTATGATGAATTATGACTGCCTGTGTGCAATATCAGTTGTGTATGATGAATTATGATTGCATGTGTGCAATATCAGTTATGTATGATGAATTATGACTGTCTGTGTGCAATATCAGTTATGTATGATGAATTATGACTGCCTGTGTGCAATATCAGTTAGGCATGATGATGAATTATGATTGCCTGTGTGCAATATCAGTTATGTATGATGAATTATGACTGCCTGTGTGCAATATCAGTTAGGTATGATGATGACTTATGATTGCATGTGTGCAATATCAGTTATGTATGATGAATTATGACTGCCTGTGTGCAATATCAGTTATGTATGATGAATTATGACTGCCTGTGTGCAATATCAGTTGTGTATGATGAATTATTATTGCATGTGTGCAATATCAGTTATGTATGATGAATTATGACTGCATGTGTGCAATATCAGTTAGGCATGATGATGAATTATGATTGCCTGTGTGCAATATCAGTTATGTACGCTAATGAATTATGACTGCCTCAGTGCAATATCATGTTTTATGATGAATTATGATTGCCTGTATATAATATCAGTTATGTATGATAAATTATGATTGCATGTGTGCAATATCAGTTATGTATGATGAATTATGACTACCTGTGTGCAATATCAGTTATGTAGGATGAATTATGACTGCATGTGTGCAATATCAGTTGGGGCTATTCCATTAAAACATACATGGGACCCTGGAAGGCAATTTTGAAATTGACCACCCACCTATAGATGCAAAATTGAGTTTGCAAGAACCACCTATAGAATTTAAGTTGGCTAAAATACACCCACTCATAGATTTTATTTATTTATTTATGTTGAACTACATATATATTTACATATGAACTACATACAAACATGACAACTGCTTGAAGAACGTAAGTGGTTCTAGCCCCACTGAGTCAGCCAACTGGGAAAAGTCCTAGGGCGGCTGATATTGGGAAAAAGAAGTATGAGATTGTCAAAACTGGGGAAAAAAGAGCATGTTTTTAAAGAGAAAACGTTTATTAAAACGTATGCTTTAGGTATAATATCAATCATGTATTGAATTTATCAATGATTTTAACATGCAACATATAAACAAACAACGGTACCTTTCTAAAAAAAAAAAAAAAATCACTGTAAGTGATAAATGCCCCCGAAGTGTCCTTTGACCTCTAAGTATGACCTTGACCTTGGAGCCATGGACCTGGATTTGTGCACGACACCCCATTTGGTTGTGGTGAGCACTTGTGCCAAGTTATTTGAAAATCCGTCCAGGCATGCAAAAGTTATTGACCTGACACGATTTGACCTTTGACCTCTAAATGTGACCTTGACCTTGGGGCCACAGACCTGGATTTTGTGCGCGACACATCGTCTTGTTGTGGTGAGCACTTGTGCCAAGTTATTTGAAAATCCGTCCATGAATGCCAGAGTTATTGACCGAACACAATTTGACTTTCGACCTCCAAGTGTAACCTTGACCTTGAAGACCTGGCTTTTGCGCGCAACACATCGTCTTGTTATGGTGATCACTTGTGCCAAGTTATTTAAATCCCTGTAGGGGTTGTGACGTTACGTTCCGGACACGAAATTGCGTACCTGTTTTTGACCTATGAACTGCAAGTGTGACCTTGACCTTTGAGGTACGGACCTGGGTTTTGCGCGCGACACATCGTCTTGTTATGGTGATCACTTGTGCCAAGTTATTTAAATCCCTGCAGGGGTTGTGACGTTACGGTCCGACACGAAATTGTCTACGTGTTTTTGACCTATGAACTTCAAGTGTGACTTTTGAGGTACGGACCTGGGCTTGCGAGGGACATATCGTCTTGTTATGGTGATCACTTGTGCCAAGTTATTTAAAATTCCCTGCAGGGGTTGTGACGTTACGGTCCAGACACGAAATTGCGTACCTGTTTTTGACCTATGAACTTCAAGTGTGACCTTGACCTTTGAGGTACCGACCTGGGTTTTGTGGTGGACACATCATCTTGTTATGGTGATCACTTGTGCCAAGTTATTTAAAAATCCCTGCAGGGGTTGTGAAGTTACGGTCCGGACACAAACTTTGGAATGAGGGACGGATGGACGGACAGAATCCGTACGGACGGACGGTGCGATTACTTTCGGGGGCATAACAATTTTTTTACATTGGCAATGTTTTTACCCAGGATTGGGAAAATAAGGAGTTTTTTTGCAAATGGGAAGAGGCTGAATTTCAGCCCCACTTAATTAGGTTAAAAATAAACCTGATAAAGTTCTCTTTTCTTCTATTTATCCATTGCATCATATAACAAAAACAATATTATTTTCATTTACAGTTTTATAATCGCGCTGTGAATCACGTCAAAAACCGTACCGGGTCCCGCAAATTAAACCATCCAAAACAGATGCACGTTCCTGGTGTTATTTAGCAGCTTGCATTTGCGAATAAGCATTCATCGTTAAGCGTTTTGTAAGATACAGACTTGCTAAATTAGAAAAAGATTGTACAGCAATTCATCGAAAAATAAAAATATGAAAAGGAAATCACCGTTCAAACTATTAATATTCGAGCGATCTTTCTTCTTCTGTCCAACGTGACAAATTTGCGTGACCACTCGATGTCAATATGAAAGCTGTTATGCGATTGGTTTAAATCATGCAATCAACAAAAATGAAATGTGCGCTTTCAAAATGATGAACTTAATCAAGGGAGAGACCTTTTTGATTTTCAACAAATACGCTAACACAGTAAAACGCGATTTCTGGTTGGATTTTAGTTTGAAAAGTCTGATTGTCCGGGCAGCGTTCGCGGTCATTTTTACAGCGATGTGTGAAAATATTACAATCCTGAAAATTACACCCATGCATAGATGCGAAATTTATTTTAAACCATCCAGACATAGAACCACATTTCGGAAAATAGGGTTCACCCATAGATTTTTATTAAATTGCCGTCCTGGGTCCCGGGTATGTTTTAATGGAATAGCCCTTATTTATGATGATGAATTATGATTGCCCATGTGCAATATCAGTTATGGACGATGATAAATTATGACTGCCCATGTGCAAAAGCAGTTAAGTATGATGATGAATGGGATGGCCTGTCTGAAATAGCAGCAACGTGATTAATTATATGAAATAATCACGATAAATTATCCAAAAAGCAAATTAGTCTATTATTGAGAAGTATAGGGTTGACATCACAATTAGCAGCTGTTCAGTCATTTTACGACAGTGTCTACTTGTAGCAGTGAACTCAATGCTTTATAGTGCCGCCACAATAGAATACCCTACTGTACACACGACATGATACCCCACCCTGTTACATGATAACCCACCCTATCACTATACTGTGACCGGGCCAACCAGTCCTACCACTACCCCTTATATGCTGACCATCAAGTATCAAGTCAGAGATCTACTGGCATCAAGTAGTCTCTGGTGAGACCTGCGTGGGGATCGAACCCACGACCTCCTGCAAGCGAGGATACTCTATGTGTTGCCAGCAGGGCAGACAAAAGGTAGAGGTCTGTATATCTAAAGGGCTATACAAAATGCAGCCCTATAGACAACCTAACCATCTAGGCAACTTAAGTGTAATGAATAAGAAAACAACAAATCACGAAAGAAGAGGCGAAATGTATGTAAATTTGAAATGTTTAAACTAGCAATGTGTCTATGGACAAGAATGCTCCTGCTATATGCTATGAGGCCAACTATACACAGAAAGTCAATGGACTGGAACAGTGCTACATTACGCACAACTAGACCTCATATTCATACTTCCTACCAAGTATCAGAAAAATCTTTCGAGAAATTCAGGAGTAGTCCGGACAAGAAATTGTGACATGTCCGAAAAGGTGACGTAAGGACAGAAGGAAAAAAGCAACACAATATGACTCCCATATATGGTGGGGGCATAAACAGAATTGTCTTAAATAATAAATACAATAACTCGGTCTGAGGGTGTCTCACCTACCGCTGAAATATTTTATTAAGTTTGTGCTTAAATGTCCACCAAAGACAACACTTCATATGACCAAGTATCAAACAAATAAAAGCAAGGTAATCATAAGAAGTTAAGTTACTGCGGTTAAGTGGTTTAACCAGGGTGTAGTTTTGGGAAAATAACGCAAATATGACCTTAACCTTGGTATGTTTTGTCATTCAGCGATATCCACCAATGCCAACAATACATAATGGCCAAGTATCAAAGACACACAGTGAGGCAATCACATAAAATTAACTGAGGTTAAGTTACCTAACCAAGGTTAAGTTTAGGGAAAATAAGGCAAAATATGACCTTGACCTTGGTATTTGTAGTCCAGTGATGTCCACCAATGCCAACAATACATATGACGAAGTAGCAGATATAGTGTGGGACAATCACATAAGTTAACTGAGGTTAAGTTACCTAACCAAGGTTAAGTTTGAGGAAAATAACACAAAATATGACCTTGACCTTGGTAGTTTTTGACATTCAGTGATGTCCACCAATGCCAACAATACATATGACCAAGTATCATACTAGAAAATGAGGCAATCACTTACAGTTAATTGAGGTTAACTTACCTAACGAAGGTTGTTGCATAACCTAGGTTAAGTTTTGAGAAAATAATGCAAAATATGACCTTGACCTTGGTAATTTCGGCATTACATGATGTCCCTTGACCCAACAAAGCATTTTGACAAAGTTACAGAAAAATCTGAGCAACGGTTGTTGAGATACAGTTGATTTAAAATGTGATGCTATATCTTGCTACCCACTATCGTGGGCGAGACAAAGTTGCATTCACTGATGTAGAGGGTTCAATCAAACAATTCAAACACAGTGGAATTAAACAGAGAACTATAACGTTACAGCAAGTCTATGCAGCAAGGCATTAAATCATGGTTACATAATATCTAAAATGTAAGAGTTAACAGGAATGGAAGTATTTTTGCCAATAAAGCTGTCAATAAAGTCCACTTTTCTTGGAGACAGGCATCCTGTTAAAACATTTTCTCTACTTAGTCTCTGGTTACATACAATTTAGTCTCATACAATTTATGAGATACAAATTCTGAATGTCGAAGTTACTTTCCTTTCAGGCCTCTCAGTAACATAACAGTGGAACAATGAAAACAAGAGGTCAATGACCTTGAAGCTCTACTGATTGATTTTGATTTCAGGAAGTAGTCGCTACAGACTTGTTTTTTGAAAATCTATTTTTAACCGTGGCGGCCATCTTGAATTTCCGGCCGACCTGAAATTTTGCTAAGATCAAAAAGACATTAAGAGCAACATTCCTGTGAAGTTTCATGAAAATCCGTCAGGTAGTTTCAAAGAAGTAGTCGCTACAAGTTTTCATTATATAACTCTATGTAAACCAAGCAGCCATGTTTAAGGTCAAATCAAAACGATTTTCGACAAGGACCAACATCATGTCATACTGATCATTTTAGAAAAAGTCCCATATCAATATCTCTTATTGTTTTGAAGAAGTAGTCGCTACAAACTTATTTATTTTAAATCTATTTTTAGCTGTGGCGGCCATCTTGAATTTCTGGCCGACCTGAAATTTTTCTAGGATCAACTAGACATCAAGAGCAACATTTCTGTGAAGTTTCATGAACATCCGTCAAGTAGTTTCAGAGGAGTAGTCGCTACAAGTTTTTACTATATAACTCTATATAACCAAAGATGGCCACTGGCAGCCATGTATAACGTCGAATCAAAATAATTTTCCACAAGGATCTACATCATGTCATGCTGATCATTTTAGAAAAAGTCCCATATCAATATCACTTATAGTTTTCAAGAAGTAGTCGCTACAAACTTATTTTTTAAAAATCTATTTTTAGCTGTGGCGGCCATCTTGAATTTCCGGCCAACCTGAAATTTTGACAGGATCAATTAGACATCAAGAGCAACATTCCTGTAAAGTTTCATGACAATCCGCCAAGTAGTTTCAGAGGAGTAGTCGCTACAAGTTTTTACTATATAACTCTATGTAAACAAAGATGGCCGCTGGCAGCCATGTTTAACGTTGTATCAAAACGATTTTTGACTAGGATCAACATCATGTAATGCTGATCATTTTAGAAAAAGTCCCATATCAATATCACTTATAGTTTTCAAGAAGTAGTCGCTACAAACTTATTTTTTAAAAATCTATTTTTAGCTGTGACGGCCATCTTGAATTTCCGGCCGACCTGAAATTTTTCTAGGATCAATTAAACATCAAGAGCAACATTCCTGTAAAGTTTCATGACAATCCGCCAAGTAGTTTCAGAGAAGAAGTCGCTACAAGTTTTTACTATATAACTCTATGTAAACAAAGATGGCCGCTGGCAGCCATGTTTAACGTTGAATCAAAACGATTTTTGACTAGGATCAACATCATTTCATGCTGATCATTTTAGAAAAAGTCCCATATCAATATCACTTATAGTTTTCAAGAAGAAGTCGCTACAAACTTGTATTTTAAAACTCTATTTTTAGCTTTGGCGGCCATCTTGGATTTCACATCAACATGAATTTTTGCTAGGATCAACTAGACTTTATGGGCAACATTTCTGTAAAGTTTCATGAATATCCATCCAGTAGTTTCAGCTGTGAAGTCGCTACAAATAAAAGTTTACGGACAGACGGACAGACGGACGGACGGACGGACGGACGGACGGACGACGGACGCAGCACCACGGCATAAGCTCTGCTGATCTCTGATCAGTAGAGCTAAAAATGGTTTCTCAGAGTTCTCTAAACATGAACATTCCACGAACAAAAACCGGATTTTCAACAAATGTCCACAAAGTGTAACCTTGAACTGAAGAACAAGAAAAACGTTGGTATTAATGGACAGCTAGTGATCATATATATGTCAGAACTGTGAAAATATCACATCAATCTGTTGGATAGTATTCAAGTTATGTTTTGGAGAAACTCTGACAAACTAATTAATAAAAATTCGACGACCTCCACCTCCCAAGGACACTCGTCAATCCCTTGGAAACTCTGGTTAAACAGTTAAAACATCCTACCATTATCTGTAACCATTCACCACTTATTTTATAACAATGTGACCTACTGACCAACTGACCTGAAGTCAACATGTCAAGTTCAGTTGCCTAATATTGTGAACTTCTGCGTAAATGTCGTTAATTTGATTGTGAACTTCTGTGTAAATGTCGTTAATTTGATTTGCTGTTTAATTGCCAATCAAGATTTTACTTACTGTTTGAGTTACTTGTTTCTGCCAAAGGCATTGTTATTTTGATTTTTAAGACACACTTTAAGTAGTACATAAATAATTTGTATATTATTCAAACATTTTAGCAGTAAATAAAAAGACCTCTCTTTTAAAATTGGTTGACAAGTAAAAATTTTACATGCAAAATTTGATTTTGATATGGCATTTTCAATGCAAAATTCTGCTGCATCCAAATTTAGATTTTTTTTTAGAATTTCTTTCCAAAAATGATTTCTAGATATGTCCTGTAAGTTTTAACGCAAAATATTTAAGCTAACTAGTTATTTCAGATTGTCTGATTTTCTGCTACCGCAGAAACAATGAATTTACATGGGAAAAGCCTACCAAAAAGTATTTTGGCTGTAAAATATATATTTCTCATAAGATTTTCAAACCTGAAGTATTTTTATTCACCACTAAAACACCCAGTTCTAACGATATATATAATTTAGGAAAGTACTGTCAGAAGTGTTCATGTAAATGCTGAAAATGCTTTCACTCAAACATGCATCCTGATAAATAGGTTATTTATAGCTGCTCTCAGAGAAAGGGGGGTTATTCAGAACTTGCATCCAACTTTTACTTAAGAAATAGAACATCGTTTACTGTGAATTATCGTTTAATATATCACGGTTTGGAGATCAATTGTAAACAATTATTTCACGAGCCCGAAGGGCGAGTGAAATTATTGTTTACAATTGAACGACAAACCGTGATATATTATAGATAATTCACCGTAAACGATGTTCTATTTCTATTCTAATACCCCTAACATGTGAAAATAACGCACACATCTGAAATCTTTCGCATTGTTTTCCTTGCTCTCCTAACGTTGCATACGTTACAATGCGGAATGCGCAATGCGCAATGCTTATTCTCCTAACGTTGCAAAAATTACAGTGATATATCGTTCAATATAACGAGATATTTTAAACTAGGCTATATAGTGCGGGTGTATTAGAATATGAAATAAGACTCCTACTGTTCTATTACATGCCTGGAGGACTCCCAAATAACCGTTAAAGTCTATGTCCGACACATTAAGTAGCGGACGTAATTAACTTGTACAAGGTCATGAATGGCCACACAGTTCTGCCTTGGCATCTCCGAATGCAATAGTTTGGTTACGAAGCTTACGAGGCAAGTATGCGTCCACTCCTTAAGTAACTACTGTAATTCAAACACAGAGACTCTAATGACAGGATTCAAACTAACACAGACACCTCTAAGGTTACTTCAGAGAACACTGTATGGGAGATTAAGCACACAAAGTGGGAACAAACAGGTAAGGTGACAAGACAGAGAGACAGACGGACGGACGGACAAGTACACGAGACACTGTGAGGATAAAGTGCGGAGATACAAGATGATCATGGATGCTAGCATGTTGCAAGCCTATTCAATTCTCTCTCACCTTCCTTCGCTCGAGACCTACGTTTCTCAGCCTGAAATAGACAAATAATATGCCATGTATATTATTTATTTAAATAAATTATTTTATGTGATCCTTTTCACAAAAACAGAGGCAAAGAATTTGCAAACATTCCAAGATGTTAGTTTGAATATTAACAGTTTCAGGTAATAATCCATTAAAAGGGAAAATAATATCTTATTTCATGTTAACATTGCCTGGGTGCAAAACATAGCTACAAACGTAATTGACATTTATGCCAGTTTAGGTGGTGAACCTTTCTGACAAATATCCCTTTGATCCAATTATTCATAGCAGAGGTATGGCCCTGACTCGGAACAGGGACATACATTAGTTGACCTTTGCTGGAATCTTTACCCTAAGATGGCGGGAGTTGTGGGTGACACATCGGGTGTGTTCAGGGTTCTCCCATCAGCAACCACATTGGTTACCGATGTTAGCCGATGGTTAACGTCTCTATGTGGTGAAATTTTCTGCCATTCATTACTGAGTGGCCTAAACAACAGTTTGACCTTTAACCTTTACTGCTACCTTAACAAAAGATTGGGGAGAGTTGTATGCGACACACTGTCCCCATGTGCTGAACCTTTCTGCCAAGTATCTTTTTTATCCAATCATTTATTCCTGAGTTATGGCCTGGACAAGATTTTGACCTTTGACCTTGTCACGAGCTTGACCCTAGGTTGGCCTGAGTTGTTCAGACACTTCATCTCCATGTTGTAAGCTTTTCTGCAAATATCTTTTTGATACAATCATTCATTGCAGAGTTATGGCGCTGAAATAACCCTAAAGCTCAATGCACACACACACACCTCCACCTCCATAAACAAGAGGCTCAAGAGGACCTGTGGACGCTCTACTGACTAAAGATACAGTTTATGTATAAGGGGTTATAACTCATAATCATTCAACCAGAACATGGCGATGATATACGCAACTAGGTTTGGTACTGATCATCCCTGCCAAGATTCGTTGAAATCCAGCCAGAGGTTCAAGAGAACTAGACTGTACAAAGTTAGTGTATTAAAACCGTTAAGCTGTCATAACTCTGCCAAAATTCATTCAACCAGAACACGGCAATGACAGGTGCAACTAGGCTTGGTACTGATCATTATCACCAAGATTTGTTGAAATCCGGCAAGGAGTTCAGAACAGATTAATCTGGATAAAGTTTGTCTATTAAAACCTTTAAAGGGCCATAACTCTGCCAAAAAACATTCAATCAGAATATGGCTAAGGTATGCACAACTAGGCTTGATACTGATCATCCTTGTCAAGTTCCGTTGAAATCCACCCAGGGGTTCAGGAGACCTAGCCCGGAAAATGTGTATCAAAAACATTTAAAGGGCCATAACTCCGCCAACAAATCTGTAAACCAGAATGCGACAATGATATGCACAACTAGGATTGGTGCTGATCACCCATGCAAAGTTTTGTTGAAATCTGGCAAGGGGTTCAGGTGAAGTAGTCCAGACAAATTTTGTGTATTAAAACCTTTAAAGGGCCATAACTCTGCCAAAAATCATTCAACCGGAACACAGCAACGATTTGCACAACTAGACCTGGAAATGATCATCCCTAAAAATGTTCGTTTAAATCCAGCAAGGAGTTCAGGAGAACTAGTAGTTTGTGTATTAAAATCTTTAAAGGGCCATAACTCTACCAAAAGCATTCAACCGAAAAACGGTGATGATATGTACATGGTTCATACAGACTTTTCAAACCTAAATTTAGGGCCTTTTTAGGGCCTTTTTAGGGCCTTTTTAGGGACATTTTCGCTAAATTTAGGGCCTCAATATTTATAGCATAATTATGCGTTTGACTAAAATTCCTGCTTACTGCTACAGTAAAACCCCTCTAAAGTGACCCCTACAAGAAGATAGGTGGCAGCTTAATGCAGCATGATAGTATTGTAGAAAGCTCCTCTAATAGCTTTCTGCAAACTATAGTGCTGCATTAAGCAGTCACCTGTAAAAAAAAACACTAAATGTGTATATTGTAAGCGGTTGCATTAGCTGGGTTTTACTGTATTTATAGCCAATAAACCTGGACCTACCTAAGATTAAACAGTTTTCAGCTCTGTGGCCTTGTCCACAGGTATTCGGGAGTAGCTTAGACTTACACTTGAATTTTTCAGAAAAAAACAACAACATCATTTAAATACTAATCAAACATTAAAAACACAAATTGAAAAAAAAAAAAAAAAAAAAAAAAAAAAAAAATTATATTAGTACAATATAGTAATATAATTTTTTTTTTTTTTTTTTTTAAATTTGTGTTTTTAATGTTTGATTAGTATTTAAATGATGTTGTTGTTTTTTTCTGAAAAATTCAAGTGTAAGTCTAAGCTACTCCCCGAATACCTGTGGTTTAGCCCAAAAAAATTTTTTTTTTTTTTAATTATACCCCACCCACTCCCCCAAATATTGGCCGCGATTTTTCAAAAACGGCCGTGCAAAAATGGCTGCACGGTTGGCTCAGTCGTTGGCTGGCTAATAACTTCCCCTCTGAAATATAACCGAGTATGAATCAAACTGAGTACGATGTACAATAGTACAAATCTAATTTCGTAGGAGTTGTCGTTCTTGAATTCATTCTATTTTTAGAAATTTCGTAGGAGTTGTCGTTCTTGTATTCATTCTATTTTTAGAAGCAACAACACCTTGACAGCCCAAATAATGTGCGAAATAAAATTTAGGGCTACCAAAACTAATTTTTAGGGCCGTATAGAGTAAATTTAGGGACTTTTTAGGGCCTGACATGCAATTTAGGGCCTTTTCAAGCAACTCATCAAAATTTAGGGCCTTTTCAAGTCTGTGCGAACCATGATGTACAACTAGGCTTGGTACTGATCATCCCTGAAAAGTTTCACTGAAATCTGGTCAAATGAAGGCCCTTTCGTCTTAATGGTGCCAAAATATAGCATAATTCAGAAAAGGGCCATAACTCCGATCTAAATGGTCCAATCTGGCTGGTTTTCAAACTTTTCAGAGCTTTCATTGATATTATCAATCTGGTAAAGTTTGGTAAACATCAGAAGAAAAATGAAGGCCCTATCGTCTTAACGAGGCAAAATATAGTATTTAAAAATAAATCAAGGGCCATAACTCCGCTGTTACTGGTCCGATCTGTCCGGTTTTCGAACTTGATTGAGCTTTCACCAATATTAAAGGCCCTATCGTCTTAACAAGGCAAAATATAGCATTTTTAACTAAATCAAGGGCCATAACTCCGCTGTTACTGGTCCGATATGGTTGGTTTTTGAACATATCTGAGCTTTCACCAATATTAACAATCTGGAAAAGTTTGGTAAAATTCGAATGAAAAATGAAGGCCCAGTCATCTTACCGAGACAAAGGTTAATGACAGATGGCCGACGGGCGGCCGGACTAAGGACAACTCGGCATCCCATAAGCTCTTCTGGCCCGTTAAAAATCAAATCAATAAATAAATCAATATGTTTATATTCGGAAAAAAGAAGATTTGAGATTCATAGAACTATATAGTATGATCTTGCAATCATTATCTCCAAACTATGTATCTTTTTATGGGTTGTGCTGAAGTCATTATAGAGAATAAAGTTTCAGTGTTGTTATTTTTTCTGTTTTTTTTTTTAAAATTAAAAATCAGTAGTTGACCATTTGTTTTTAATTATTTTGATTATGTTTTCATTCAATTCCTTCAGTAAGTTTCATTCAGTTCAGTACCATTTAATATCTATACTATGCTAGTATAAATTATCCATCTGTCTTATAGAGTGATGCAATGCAGGCGCATATTTTAGGAGGCTTTGACCTTTAAATTCAGGTCAGCATGCATGCTATCTAGAAACACTCAAATATTCTCAAATATTCTCAGAGAATTAGGGGCTGTAAGTCCAGAAGAAATAATGCCACTTTTCCATTCAGAAAGCCCTTGTTAGTCCAGTATTACACACCTGTCCTACCTGTGCACTGTGGTTGACCGGTGGCCGAGTTCAGGTATCTCCACATACTGGCTACCTACCTGTGCAATGTGGTTGACCGGTGGCTGAGTTCAGGTATCTCCACATACGGGTTACCTACCTGTGCACTGTGGTTGACCGGTGGCTGAGTTCAGGTATCTCCACATACTGGTTACCTACCTGTGCACTGCAGCTGACCGGTGTTTGACTGGGTTCAGGTATCTCCACATACTGGTTACCTACTTTGCACTGCGGCTGACCAGTATTTGACTGGGTTCAGGTATCTGCACATACTGGTTAACTACATGTACACTGTGGTTCACCGGTGGGTGACTAAGTTCAGGTATCTCCACATACTGGTTAACTACCTGTGCACTACGGTTGACTTGTGGCTGACTGTGCTCAGTTATCTCCACATACTGGTTACCTACCTGTGCACTGGTGATTGACCAGTGGCTGATTGAGATCAGGTATTTCCACATACTGGTTACCTACCTGTGCACTGTGGTTAAAAGGTGGCTGACTGAGATAAGTTATCTCCACATACTGGTTACCTACCTGTGCACTGCGATTGACCGGTGGCTGACTGAGTTCAGGTATCTCCACATACTGGTTACCCTGATACTGCTTCTCGAGTAACTGATCTGTCTCCTCGTCTGTGTCGAAGTCTGAAATACACAAACCGGAGAGGTGGTCAAAGTCTGAAATACAGGGGTGGTCAAAGTCTGAAATACACGAACCATAGGGGTGGTCAAAGTCTGAAGTACACAAACCACAGGGGTGGTTAACATCCGAAATACACAAAACACAATGGTGGTCAAAGTCTGAAATACACAAAACACAAGAGTGGTTAACATCTGAAATTCCCCTGTTACATGTATGAAAGATAGTGTTTGTATATGGGGTGGTTCTGTTAACTTCCCCTGTACCATGCATGAAGAATAGGTTTGTACATGGGGTGGTTCTGTTAACTTCCCCTGTACCATGCATGAAGGATAAGTTTGTACATGGGGTGGTTCTGTTAACTTCCCCTGTAACATGCATGGATGATAGGTTTGTACATAGGGTGGCTCTGTTAACTTCCCCTGTAACATGCATGAAAGATAGGTTTGTACATGGGGTGGTTCTGTTAACTTCCCCTGTAACATGCATGGAGAATAGGGTTTGTACATGGGGTGGTTCTGTTAACTTCCCCCGTACCATGCATGGATGATAGGTTTGTACATAGGGTGGCTCTGTTAACCTCCCCTGTACCAACCATGAAGGATAGGTTTGTACAAGGGGTGGTTCTGTTAACTTCCTCTGTAACATGCATGAAGGATAGGTTTGTACATAGGGTGGCTCTGTTAACTTCCCCTGTAACATGCATGAAGGATAGGTTTGTACATAGGGTGGCTCTGTTAACTTCCCCTGTAACATGCATGAAGGATAGGTTTGTACATAGGGTGGCTCTGTTAACTTCCCCTGTGACATGCATGGATGATAGGTTTGTACATAGGGTGGCTCTGTTAACTTCCCCTGTAACATGCATGGAGGATAGGGCTTGTACATGGGGTGGTTCTGCTAACTTCCCCTGTAACATGTATGGAGGACAGGGTTTGTACATGGGGTGGTTTAGTTAACCTCCCCTGTAACATGCATGGAGGATAAATTTGTACATGGGGTGGTTCTGTTAACCTCCCCTATAACATACATGGAGGTTAGGTTTGTACATGGGGTGACTATGTAAACCTCCCCTGTAACATGCATGGAGGATAGGGTTTGTAGATGGGGTGGCTCTGTTAACCTCCCCTGTAACATACATGGAGGATATGGTTTGTACATGGGGTGGCCCTGTTAACCTCCCCTATAACATGCATGGAGGATAGGGTTTGTACATGGGGTGGTTCTGTTAACTTCCCCTGTAACATGCACGAAGCATGGGGTGGCTCAGTTAACTTCCCCTGTAACATGCACGAAGCATGGGGTGGCTCAGTTAACTTTCCCCGTAACATGCACGAAGCATGGGGTGGCTCAGTTAACTTTCCCTGTAACATGCACGAAGCATGGGGTGGCTCAGTTAACTTCCCCTGTAACATGCACGAAGCATGGGGTGGCTCAGTTAACTTCTCCTGTAACATGCATCGAGGACAGGGTTTGTACATGGGGTGGTTCTGTTAACTTCTCCTGTAACATGCATGGAGGATTGGGTTTGTACATGGGGTGGTTTGGTTAACTTCCCCTGTGACATGCATGGAGGATTGGGTTTGTACATGGGGTGGTTTGGTTAACTTCCCCTGTAACATGCATGGAAGATAGGGTTTGTACATGGGGTGGTTTGATTAACTTCCCCTGTAACATGCATGGAGGATAGGGTTTATACATGGGGTGGTTCTGCTAACTTCTCCTGTAACATGGATGGAGGATAGGGTTTGTACATGGGGTGGCCTGTTAACCTCCCCTGTAACATGCATGGAGGATAGGGTTTGTACATGGGGTGGTTCTGTTAACTTCCCCTGTAACATGCATGGATGATAGGGTTTGTACATGGGGTGGTTCTGTTAACTTCCCCTGTAACATGCATGGAGGATAGGGTTTGTACATGGGGTGGTTCTGTTAACTTCCCCTGTAACATGCATGGAGGATAGGGTTTGTACATGGGGTGGTTCTGTTAACTTCTCCTGTAACATGCATGGAGGATAGGGTTTGTACATGGGGTGGCCTGTTAACCTCCCCTGCTACATGCATGGAGGATAGGGTTTGTACATGGGGTGGCCTGTTAACCTCCCCTGTAACATGCATGGAGGATAGGGTTTGTACATGGGGTGGCCTGTTAACTTCCCCTGTAACATGCATGGAGGATAGGGTTTGTACATGGGGTGGCCTGTTAACTTCCCCTGTAACATGCATGGAGGATAGGGTTTGTACATGGGGTGGCCTGTTAACTTCCCCTGTAACATGCATGGAGGATAGGGTTTGTACATGGGGTGGTTCTGTTAACTTCTCCTGTAACATGCATGGAGGATAGGGTTTGTACATGGGGTGGTTCTGTTAACTTCTCCTGTAACATGCATCAAGGACAGGGTTTGTACATGGGGTGGTTCTGTTAACTTCTCCTGTAACATGCATGAAGGATTGGGTTTGTACATGGGGTGGTTTGGTTAACTTCCCCTGTAACATGGATGGAGGATAGGGTTTGTACATGGGATTGTTCTGGTAACCTCCCCTGCTACATGCATGGAGGATAGGGTTTGTACATGGGGTGGTTCTGGTAACCTCCCCTGCTACATGCATGGAGGATAGGGTTTGTACATGGGATGGTTCTGGTAACCTCCCCTGCTACATGATGGAGGATATGGATTGTACATGGGGTGGTTCTGGTAACATCCTTATCAACATGCTTGAAGAGCATGATCCTGTAAAACATGCGTTATTGGGATTGCTCAGTATCGCGTTGTTTGGACATCTTAGTTAACATGTTTCAAGGATAGGACTCACGGAGAAAACAGTTACTCTTTTAATAAATGTAGAAAACTAATTTTTTCTACGAAAGCAAAATCTTAGCCTCAACTTGGTCACTGGTATTTTACAAGGCAGGGCTTTTTTTCTAAAAATTGTGAAGACTCCCTAGCCTGGTCAATTTGTGGGGGAAAAAAAGTGATAACTGTCTTGATTTGTGAAAAAAGTATTGACAGATTAATTGTTAAAAGCGATATTACTCAATACATGCATACATGTACATTGTTTTTGTGTGGGAGGACACAATAAAACAAATGTACAATTATTTAGCATAATATGGTACATTTTAGGTAACCTTTCTAATGTAAATGTATCCAAAACAAAACAATATTGAGAAAGTTAGATGGGAAAATGTTGTTGAATCGTGAAATGTTGTTTAATTGTGAAAAAAATCGGTCACAGTTGTGACAGTTGTGAAAAAAAATAATTGAATTGTGAAGTAGCCGAATTTCGGCCCCTGTTATAGAATGAAAAAAAGCCCTGCAAGGTCTATTTGTCATTATGACTGATTGTTGTACAGTGTAAATTATGTGGCAAACTTCATTACACTTGTCATAACACATGCAGCAAAGATGCACATTTTACAATGATTTGTCATTCAAAAACAATCATTTAACATTAAAGGCATTCTAACATACAGAATATAGTCGTATCTACAATAGAGAATATAATAGTATCTACAATAGAGAATATAATAGTATCTACAATAGAAACTAAACAATGGAACTACAGTAAAAACCTGCAATATCCTGACAATTTGTTTTTGTAAATATATAAACTAGAATTTCACATGTCACATGTAAGAGTACTGTAGTAGGCGTATATTCAGAGGGGAGGCACAACCTCCCTCTACCTTCCACCCCCAATATGAAAATGCAAAAAACTTTGTTTTTTTAGGTTGCACAACCCCTACAATCCGAGAAGTTACGGAAGTTCATGTGAAAAATAAATTGTTTGCGTATGTCAGCTGTTTTTTCAAAAGTTGAGGCTTCGTGACCACAACCATCCCCACGCCCTTCTGTACGCCCCTGTGTGTGTATGTGGGTATTGAGCTGTCTTAGTTTTCCTTTTATTTTTTATAGTCTCACCCCCACCCCAACCACCTACAACCGTTAACGTCTATTTATTTATTTTATCTTTTCACAAAGGTGGTATCCCATGAAAGTCACCTAAACACTAGTATTTCACCACTTTTCAACAGCACTGAAAATGTTTCTAAAATAACCAGCCATTTTAAACTGCAATATTATTTCTGGAATGTGACAGGCTATAGTTTCATTTGACTACTTAAAACTAATTTTAACCAATCACTGGGCTATCCAATTTCTTTAGCACTTTACCATACATTTTAATTAAGTCAGTACAGAACACTGACAGTGTATTTCCCCTACTAGTAGTACATGGTTGCTATGTATAATGCAAAGGGGGTGCCCTTATGCATTTTTAAAATAACATTTATATATTAGGGTCCAATTTAGGGACATACAAAAGAATGAAAATTACTAATTTATTGATTTTTTGAATATTTTTTGGAATTTTGATACAAAAATATGGAAAATGGATTAAACTTGTTTTTTTTTGTTTTTTTTTAATATTTTGTTTTTTTAAAAGGTTGGGAGTGGTGTGTGTGTGCATGAGAGATGTTAACTGGTTAGAGATATTTTAATTGGAAAGATATATTTAATTGGTTAGAGATATCTTAATTGGTAAGCTATATTGTAATTGGTTAGAGATATTGAAATTGGTTACCTATATTAACTTGATAGTTATATTTTAAAGTATTTCATGTAAATTTATGTATTAAGTATGTATTAAAAACGCAAATCTTTACTTGTTATCCAACATTTAACCCTGCATTACAATTGGTGAACAGACATCGGTTGTTTACCCTTAGTATAGTGTAAGCTAGATTAAAATGCAGGTAGTACTGTAAACTGCAATAACACTGCAACAACTTATACCAAGAAGCTGCTGCTCATCTCAACGCTAATCTATCCTATCACCCATACAAAACAACATACAAAACTAGAAACGAGACTACCTCCTTCCTTTCTCCGTTGGATGTATGTCATTTTTGACGGCGTCTCCGAGTCACTACCGAAGTCTTCAGACGAGCCGAGAGATTCAGAATTGCGGCGGTCGCTGTGACTGTCTTGTGTGAACGTATATGAGTTAGTATCGCCATACATACTGACACTATCGACACGTAAATGTGACGAGTCACTGTCTGCATATTGGCTATGACTAGTGTGATCGACAGAATCGTCCTTTGGTAGCTGGGAGTACTTCTTGCCGTTATTTCTACGAGTGTAGTGACTGGGCTGATCGTCGTCACATTCGTCGTCCGAGTCGTAGCCTAGAACAGAACAAGCATGCAGACCATGCAGAAATAATATGTTTTACGCAATATGCACAAAAAAAAGAAATAAATATAACATTCCTGGTTAATAACTAGATGTTAATGAAAATAATTGAACTATAGTTTGAGTCAATATACATGTATTAAGAGTTTGTTAATTTCATGCAGTTTTAACCCAAAATCATTTGAATGGATAGGGATACTTGACAAAACTTTAAAATAAACATTCGCTGAAATGGAAGATAGAAGAAATCTATTAGAGAAACTAAAATTAGGTAACCTTAAAAAATGGTTTGAATCGCTAATGGAACTTAATTATGGGATGACTTTTGTCTAGAAGGTAATTTTATTTCCTTTTGTGCATTGTTAAGAGATGTTTTAGAGAAAAAATATATATTTTCTTTAATATGTTGGTCCAAATTTTTAAAAAGTCACATATTTCCGGTGCGCCAGTGTACGAGAACTAAACAACTACATTCATGAGGCCTAATACAGAAAATTACATTTCCATTCTTTTGGCTAGATATATTTCACTTACAGAGAACCGAGGCAAACAATGCAATTATCCCACCCATTAATACATGTAACTTGAATATATATTGACTCAAAGCCATTTCGTAATGCAAGCACGTAATAATTATTTTGGGGAATTATAGATTTTTTGTTAATTAACCAGTCTGCTGTTCGCTTATCCTGCCGTTCGTTCTATATGGGTCAATAGTTTCTGGGTAGTAAATTGGGAGGGAAGTATTACATCTAAATAGATACAGGCTTTTTGTCAATACCCAACACTTACTTCAGTAATACTGAACTGTCTGTAGCAAGGTTTATCAAGTTTCCAACGAAACATAAAATGCGGCACTGAATTAAGTGAAACGGCGTTTGGAGTCCAAATATGTTACCAGTATTTAGGGTGGCTCCCAGAGATGGAGGCAGTAGATACAGAGAAATACAGTGTTATTCCATTCTCTCTATCAAATAGATCCTTCCCCACCCTCCATTTTTAACAGCTAAATTCAAAATATCCCCGTTCAAGGCACACACCTTACAGAAGTTGCCATGGGTTTAAATGATTTGATCCTAGCGTCAGGTTATCAACAACATTTTATGCCTTTCCTTATTTGACTGCAAATTGTTACATAATTTTCCTTGTACACACGTTTTGCTGTAACTAGAATTCTGTAGAACTGAATGTGTCACCTTAAGTACTTCCCTTGGAGAAGAAATTGTAGATGAAATGAAGTGTGATTTTTTTCCCTCAAAATGGAATGGGACATTACTGTCATCATTGCAGTACAGATACAGACATAGAATCAAACAAGGGATAGATAATGTTTGCATTAACAGCACAAGTTATCATCAGTCAGACATGTGAATCAACAATATAAGCTACCTTCACAGCAAGTTTCGTTCCAATATTTCATTCCTAACTGAAGGTATAGCCCAGAAATCATTTTTCTATTTTTAGTAACAGTGACCTTGATCTTGACCAGTGATCTCAAATGCAATCCTAAGCTTCCTTTCCACATAAAGTACCTACACAGCAAGTTTAAATCCAATATCTCATTCCTAACTTAAAGCGGGAATAGGTTTACCTAAACCAAAAATATGAGAATCGTTTGTACCATTACTAAATGTTAAACGGCTCATAATAACGGACACCTTGTTAAAAGAGACTATATTTGCTACCACTTCATCCAACTAGACTTTGCTTCCTACCACTGTCATTCGCGCTTTGTTTACTTAGTCATTTTGAATCTACCCGCACCGATTGTTTGAGAGTCAGCTGATCAGACATTGTACGAGTCCGGAAAAAGACTAATTTACATCATTGTGTACACAGCCGAAACCTATGTCACAGTAACAAATGCACAATATGAACAAAAATGCACAATACGAACAAATTTATGCGGAATATAATTTATTCGTAACACGTGAGTTTGATGTCACAGCTTTCTGCATTCTCCAAAACTGAACGAAAAACAAGCGTTCACCACCCGTAAAAGGGTAGAATGTAAACACTGTTAAAAACTTTTTATCGGATAGTGACTTTGGAATTATTATTTTTAACTAAGGCATGGGGACATCAGTGGTTTAAATGCAAATTTAAAGGTAATATTACACACAAATATACGACACAAAGTCTATTTTATCACCGTTAAGGCTGAAAATAAACATATTCTTGCTTTAAGTTATTGCCCGCGACAGTTTTTCTATTTTTAGAAACTGTGGCCTTGACCTTAACCACCAGTGACCTCAAATGCAATTTCAAGCTTCCTTTCCGTATACGCTACCTACATCCCAAGTTTCTTTCCAATATCATTCCTAATAAAAGTTATTGCCCGGAAACCATTTTTTCTATTTTTAGCAACCTTGACCTTGACCTCAAATGCAATCCTAGACTTCCTTTCCATATAAGCCACATACACAGCACGTTTTGTTCCAATATCTCATTCATAACTTAAAATATTGAACAGAAACGAGTGTGACTACCGATGGACGACAGACAACGCAAGACAATGCACACAGTATCGCCCAAGTGTCCGCTTGGATGATAAGACCATTCATGTTTACGAGGAGCAGTCAAACGTTCCCAGATTTTTTCAATTAAAATTTCATTTATCAAGCAATCATTTTGAAACTAGTGATAAATTGGTGAAATTTTGTAGAATTTAGATAACCTGTTTTCAAGCTATTCGTTACTATAGCAACAAATAAACGCGTGCACTGAGCAATGATATTTTCATTTTTTCAACAGTTTTTGTCCACACTTGGTAGTTAGCTTAATAATGTAACTTGACATGACATCAGTGACGGCTTTTGACAACGTCATATCCTTATTTCAATGCTCTCTTTTGCAAAACAAATTTTTTATACAAAATGCTTCAGGAAATTCCAATTCATCAAAAATGATGTCGGAAGATAGAACGAAGCAACGGGCTGTGATTAAATTTGTGCAGGAATGACACTGACAGATACATGGACGTTTCAAAAGGTGCAGGACGTTTCTGCGATGGAAAGGTAACAGTGGCCGACGACAAAAGACCGCAGGCAAACGTTAACAAAATTAAAACTTCTCGCGTCGGATTGTAGAAATAAAATTGATCATATTGTTAAAAATATTAGACTAAGTCATGGAACAGTTTACATTTTAAAAAAGGATTTACAGATGTTGAAAGTATGTGCACGTTTAGGGTTCGAACGCATCGACCACGCCCCATACAACCCAGACCTCGCCAATTGGACTGAAATCCGACCTTCACGGTCGCCAGTTCGGAACACTTCAAGAGCTTCAGTATGTGGTTCGAAGTACAGTGTCTAAGTATGAACAATCTGGGTACAGTAACATCTTCACAAAATGGATTCGGCACCATGAAAAATGCCTTCAGGCAAAAGGAGAGCTTTTTTGAGAAATTGGACGGTACGTTACTTTTATTTGACGTCAAACTGCTCCATGTCAGCAGGCATGGGAATTTTCAATTAATGGTCAGTTTTTTAGTTTATTAAAACATGTTCTCACAATGTGCATGATATCTTACAGAAAAAAGATTATATTCTCTTGTGGAGTATTATCACGTTAAATTTACGTAACCGTTAAACAGATATATGCGCAAACAGATATAAGCGCAGTCCGGGAACTTTTTGACTGCCCCTCATATGATGGACTGATCTATAATAGTGTCTGGTAATTCAACACCCCTGACCCACTATGATTGTGTCTGGTAATTCAACACCCCTAACCCACTATGATTGTGTCTGGTAATTCAACACCCCTAACCCACTATAATAGTGTCTGGTAATTCAACACCGCTAACCCTTTATGATTGTGTCTGGTAATTCAACACCCCTAACCCACTATGATTGTGTCTGGTAATTCAACACCCCTAACCCACTATGACTGTGTCTGGTAATTCAACACCCCTAACCCACTATGATTGTGTCTGGTAATTCAACACCCCTAACCCACTATGATTGTGTCTGGTAATTCAACACCCCTAACCCACTATGATTGTGTCTGGTAATTCAACACCCCTAACCCACTATGATTGTGTCTGGTAATTCAACACCCCTACCCCACTATGATTGTGTCTGGTAATTCAACACCCCTAACCCACTATGATTGTGTCTGGTAATTCAACACCCCTACCCCACTATGATTGTGTCTGGTAATTCAACACCCCTACCCCACTATGACTGTGTCTGGTAATTCAACACCCCTAACCCACTATGATTGTGTCTGGTAATTCAACACCCCTAACCCACTATGATTGTGTCTGGTAATTCAACACCCCTAACCCTCTATGATTGTGTCTGGTAATTCAACACCCCTAACCCACTATGATTGTGTCTGGTAATTCAACACAGCTAACCCACTATGATTGTGTCTGGTAATTCAACACCCCTAACCCACTATGATTATGTCTGGTAATTCAACACCGCTAACCCACTATGATTGTGTCTGGTAATTCAACACCCCTAACCCACTATGATTGTGTCTGCATGGTAATTCAACACCCCTAACCCACTATGAGTGTGTCTGGTAATTCAACACCCCTAACCCTCTATGAGTGTGTCTGGTAATTCAACACCCCTAACCCTCTATGATTGTGTTTACTAATTTGACGTAAGTTTAGATTTGACAATGTACCATGGCATATACAGCAATAATAAAAGAAAAGAATACATTCTATAATCATGAACATAATTAAATGCTATGATGAGCCTAACACTAAGTTACAATGTTTCATCAAATGCTAAAACGTTGCATACTACGTATACCGCAAGCAAAGCCTTCATCCATTGTCAATGGCCCTCTACTCATTATTGTCCCAAAATGAGGAGGAGAAACATATACTATATAAATTTATAATCATGCAAAACTGTTTGAAAACAGACGGACAGAAAGACAAATAGACAGATATGTTGGTATCACTGAAGGCTGGCTATCAAGCAGTTAGAAAATGGTAGTCAAAAGATAGAAACGGAAAACAAGGTGGACGCTCTACTGGCTAAAGATAAAGTTTATGCACAAGGGGTCATAACTCTTTCAAATATTGTTCAATGGTGATGATATACGCAACTAGGCTTGGTACTGATTGTCCCTGACAAGTTTTGTTGAAATCCAGCCAGAGGTTCAGGAGAACTAGTCTGTACAAAGTTAGTGTATTAAAACCTTTAAGGTGTCATAACTATGCCAAAGTTTATTCAACCAGAACACGGCAATGACAGGTGCAACTAGGCTTGGTACTGATCATCCCCATCAAGATTCGTTGAAATCCAGCAAGGAGTTCAGAACAGACTAATCTGGACAACGTTTCTCTATTAAAACCTTTAAAGGGCCAAAACTCTGCCAAAAATCATTCAACCCGAATATGGCGATGATATGCACAACTAGGCTTGATACTGATCATCCTTATCAAGTTTCATTAAAATCCAGCCAGGGGTTCAGGAAAACTAGCCCGGAAAATGTTTTGTATTAAAAACCTTTAAAGGGCCATAACTCCACCAAAAATCTGTTAACCGGAATGCGACGATGATATGCACAACTAAGCTTGGTGCTGATCATCCCTGTAAAGTTTCCTTGAAATGTGGGGAGATGTTCAGAAGAATAGTCCAGACAAAGTTTGAGTATTAAAACCTTTAAAGGACCATAACTCTGCCAAAAATCATTCAACCGGAACACGGCAAAGATTTGCACTACTAGACCTTGAACTGATCATCACTAAAATGTTTCATTTAAATCCAGCCAGGGTTCAGGAGAACTAGTCAGGACAAACTTTGTGTATTAAAACCTTTAAAGGGACATAACTCCGCAAAATCATTCAACCGGAACACGGTGACGATATGTACAACTAGGCTTGGTACTGATCATCCCTGAAAAATTTCAATGAAATCTGGCCAAACGAAGGCCCTTTCTTCTAAATGAGGCCAAAATATAGCATATTTCAGAAAATCAAGGGCCATAACTCCGGTGTAAATGGTCCAATCTGGCTGGTTTTCAAACTTGTCGGACTCATTGATAGTAACAGTCTGGTAAAGTTTGGTAAAGATCAGATGAAAAATGAAGACCCTATCATATTAACGAGGCAAAATATAGCATTTTTAACTAAATCAAGGGCCATAACTGCGCTGTTGCTGGTCCTATATGGCTGGTTTTCGAACTTGTCCAAGCTTTCATTGATACTAACAATCTGGTAACGTTTGGTAAAGATATGATGAAAAATCAAGGCCATATCGTTTTAACGAGGCAAAATATAGCATTTTTAACTAAATCAAGGGCCATAACTCCACTGTTACTGGTCCGATATGGCTGGTTTTCGAACTTGTTCGAGCTTTCAACGACATTAGTAATCGGATAAAGTTTGGTAAAGATCGGAAGAACAATGAAACCCCTATCGTCTTAACAAGGCAAAATATAGCATTTTTAACTAAATCAAGGGCCATAACTCCACTGTTACTAGTCCGATATGGCTGGTTTTCAAACTTGTCCGAGCTTTCATTGATATTAACAATGTGGTAAAGTTTGGTAAAGATAGGATGAAAAATGAAGGCCCTATCGTCTTAACGAGGCAAAATATAGCAATAAAGCATTTTTAACTAAATCAAGGGCCATAACTCTGCTCTTACTGGTCCGATCTGGCTGGTTTTCGAACTTGTCCGAGCTTTCATTGATATTAACAACCTGTTAAAGTTTGGTAAAGATCAGATGAAAAATGAAGGCCCTATTGTCTTAACGAGACAAAAGTTAGCGACGGACGGACGACGGACAGACGGAAGACGGTCAACGCGCCATCCCATAAGCTCTGCTGGCCCTTGGCCAGTAGAGCTAAAAATACTTATTGAAACAATTTGACTTCTGATTGTGACCTTGATCTTTTATGCAGGTGTGTACTATTAACACATGCAGGGCCTTTTCTCTCCAAACTTGGAAGGGGCCCATGGCTCTGAATTTGGGAAAATTAAGTGCTTCTTTTTTGTCATTGTGGGGGAAATAGAGCATTATTTTTGCTACTGAGGGACATTTTTAATAAAATGCATGTTTTCAGGTAAAATATCTATCAATTATTGAATTGAGAATTTATTTTAACATACAAATTATAGCAAATCTGCCACTTTTATGAAAAAAAATTGTGTTTTTTCCTTTTAAGATTGGGATTTATTTTCGTCAAAAATTGGGAAACTAGAGAGGTTTTTGCAATTGCGAAGGAGCTGAATTTTGGCCCCATTTAGGTTAAAAAGGTCCTGACTTGACACTCATCTAGTTCTGTTACATATGTATGGAAAGTCTGATACGCTATTGGTTCAAAAGTTCGAATGAGTGCAAAACTATATTCGTTGTTGGCCGAAACAACAATGTGAATCCCGTATAGCTGCTATAGCCTGATCAACTCATTGTCAAGTCATTGGTTCAAAAAGTCAGAGTGAAAAACTATATTTGTTCACTGTTGTCGGACAAAACAACAGACAACCCACTACAGTTCATATACTACATAGCTTTAACGAACGGTCTGTCCAAAATATACTTAGTCGTAAACACAGGTATCGTTAGTGGTTATAACTGTCAATAGACACAGGTAAACACAGGTATCGTTATTGGTTATAACTGTCAATAGACACAGGTAAACACAGGTATCGTTATTGGTTATAACTGTCAATAGACACAGGTAAACACAGGTATCGTTATTGGTTATAACTGTCAATAGACAGACAAGACACACTTATACCCATGCTTTATTTGATAGACAGATGGAGATATGGACAGATAGAGAGAAGGGGACAAGCAGAAAATAGAAAGATGGACAGATACGTGGAAACATGTCTTTAAATAAACAATTTCATTTTTCCTAACAAAACGTGCAAATTTTTTATTATTTATTATTGGGAATTCCTTTAATCATGATCGTATATTCAATTTATGTTTTCACAAACAAATACAACAATTCAGTTTATTCAAAATGTTGAAACTGCAAACTAACAATTAATAACAACAGGTATGATCTAAGCATCGATGCACAACATTTAGACATCCATAAGCCATGTTGAACACATATACAACATGATTGGCTTCGTATATACAACATAGTATAGACAATATATCACCTAACCTTTTGGTGTTTGGTACACCTTGCCCTCGTGTCTCGTGTACTGGTTCTCCAGCAGGCGCTCGCCCTCATTCTCCATCTGGTAAACTGCAAATCAACAATGGTAGTTCATGAGAACAAGAGCATCAAGAATTGCAGGGCAATCCATAGTCCCCCACCGGCCCAGACAAACATTTTCCAGACATTTTCTATGATGGAGGTAAAGGTCACAATGAACTTATTGTGGTACGCGACACACCGCTATCCCAAGATGTATTCACATACCAAGTTTGGTATCTCCAAGTGTTATAGTATTGAAAATACGGTCCAGACAAGCATTTTCTATGACAGAGGTCACAGGTCAAGGTCACAATGACTTTATTTTGGTTCGTGACATCGCTATCCCAAGATGTATTCACATACCAAGTTTGGTATCTCTAAATGTTATAGTATTGAAAATACGGTCCGGACAAGCATTTTCTATGACAGAGGTCACAGTGACCTTATTTTGATATGTGACACACCGCTATCCCAAGATGTATCCACACACCAAGTTTGGTATCTCAGTCTTATAGTATTGAAAAAACGGACGGACAGACAAGGTGCAAACCTATATCCCCCCGGGACCGGTGGAGGACTAATAACAACCAAAAAGTCAGAACTCAGGGCAATATAGCACAACCAAGGGTCATGACTCAAGGCAATATAACACAACCAAGGGTCATAACTCAGGGCAATATAACACAACCAAGGGTCATAACACAGGGCAACATAACACAACCAAGAGCCATAACTCAGGGCAATATAACACAACCAAGGGTCATGAATCAAGGCAATATAACACAACCAAGGGTCATAACTCAGAGCAATTTAGAACAACCAAGGGTCAAAACTCAGGGCAACATAACACAACCAAGAGTCATAACACAGGACAATATAACACAACCAAGGGTCATAACTCAGGGCAACATAACACAACCAGGAGCCTTAACTCAGGGCAATATAACACAACCAAGGTTCATAACTCATGGCAATATTCAAACCACAGGATACTATACAGAATCTATCTCAGACGCTTAATATGTACAAGCTTTTTAAAATAATGATTATTCAAACACAATAAATAATTCTGCTACTTCTTAACTTTAAGTTTTATAAAACAAACGTAGTTAAACCATTTAATTACAATAATAAACAAGAGCTTTCGACTTTTAGGGGTGACTAATATACCCGTTTGAGTAAAGATAAATCAATAGTGAACAGATAATTTTCTCAGCTTACAACAGGTTCTGTCCTACTGACCCAACATTCAAATTGGGTCATTCTCTCATTATGAACATTCCAACTTTGAAGTGTCACGACATTTGCTTCAGGGAGAGTGGAATTACAGTGGACAAGGATTTTCATGATTGGGTCACGGTGACCTTGACCATACACAGGCCGTCCATGCATGAAGTTTCATGAGATTTGCTCCGGGGAGATAGGAGCAACGGAGAGGACGAAGTTATGTCTACAGATGGAAATATGGATAGACAGTCCGACAGCCACACCCGACACCCTTCCCCCACAATTTCATTTCGCAGAGGTATAATGACTTTATTGAATAAAACTCCAGCAAAGTTAAGTAACCTTAATTTGCTCAGATTTAAAGCAGGTAGGCAATATTTAGCTTTTCCAGAACGGCATCATCAATAATTTTGAAGTTCATGTCTGTGATGAACCCTGTGCCAGAATTCCACATTCCTGGCAACTTTTGAAGTTGATGTCTGTGATGAAACCTGTGCCATATTGCACGATCCTGGCAACTGTTGAAGTGAAAGCCACATGAAGTTCATTGTACAACATTAGACAAATTCTAAGTCAAACAAAGGGCCATAATTATGTTATAAATTAGGCAATCAACAATGTGTGATGTAGAGACATAAGATATTCCATTGTTACGTGTATATGAAGTCTGGTAACAATCCATTGTAAACTGTTCGAGAAATACAAGTAATAATACAAAAGTGTTAATACATGACGTGATGTGACATTATGATTCCTCTATAGCTCCCACTTCCCTTTGTCAAGCGGGGTTCGATCCCACCATGACCTCCCACTTCCCTTTGTCAAGCGGGGTTCGACCCCACCATGACCATATGTGTTGTGTCCCTTAACAAGACACTTCATCTGCATTTGCTTAATACTGGTTCTACCCAGGAAGAAAATGAGAGTGATTAAAATAAGTTCAGAGAGGTTTCATTACAATCAATGTAAACTAAGTAATTTACTTAAAATTCCCAAATTGCTCATTTTGTGAAGTTCGAGACAGTAGCCAGTACTTTTAAGGTAGGCACAGTCCTGTAGTTTCGCCAATTTATAAAAGTCAACCATGCTTACTTTCCCATTTTCCAACAGCATTGGCCTCTAACTCTTTTTTTTCAAAAATGGCTGAACATAATGAAGCAATGGTAGACAGACTGAGTCAGTCGAGACACAGGTACATGCAAAATAATCATCTAAAAGAAACTAACCAGCAACAGAAAATTACACTTCAGAATTGTTTATCAAAACTCTACATTACGTGGTCCGAGTATTAACTTTTATATCCCATTCAACCCCTTCTCCAAGAAGCGAAAAACGGGGTTGGCTGGGGTATGAAATAAAACCTTAATTTCGGCTTAAAAGTTTGCATATTGTAAATTTAAAACATTTAGTAGTTAATTTTAAACAAGTTATTGCATTTTTGCAGTAAAAAATGATTTTAAACGCGTTTTATTGTCGAAATATCCGTTATATAATCCTGCTAATATAAACTTTGCCATCGCTTAATGGAATTAAGGCGGGACCACGTAATGATCTAGGAGTTCAGGTTATGTAACAAAGTACATTTATATGTAGCCGATTAAAAGCAAAGATTTATTCATGGTTTCCTAAAATACTGTGACCCAATATACGTAAATTGAATTATGTTGCGAACTCTTAGTTCGAGGCTCCGGTTTTGCAGTTAGGTCTGGCTAGTTAAAGCTGTTAATATTGTGGTCTATAGAGTTTGGATTCTCAAAAAATGCAAGTTATATAATTATATACCTCTTCATCAGTAGGTTTAAAGCGGTATACATTTGTTATAAAATTTGCCTGTTGATGGTGGAATGAGGACTAGAACTGATCATAGCCAACACATTTCCTGTCAATATTACATTAAATATGGAAATTGTTATACTTAATCGTTTATGCAATCATAAAATTGAGAAAATGCAGATTTATATCGCCTTTAGGCATAAAATTTCGTCTTGTTTTTTTTAGCATTTAAATTTCAGACAAAACAAAATATAAACATTCACTTGATCCTTTCAGTTGAAAAAAAAACTAACATCTAATTTCAATTAAACTTCACTTTTTAGCGGAGCAAATATACCTACTTAGAAAATGGCTATTCCGACTTCCAAAGTCGAGTTATTGTTGGTAATAACCTAGTTGCATGACCATCTCTCTGGCTGCACAGTGATGGTTGTCATTTTGATAACAATGGAAAAACAAGAGAACCTCCTGCGGGTGCCTGACGCTCATCTGTTCGTGGACCTTAACCAAAATTCCTAGTTCAAAAAGGGGTATAACTGTTGCAAAATGCATAAAAGAGTTATGAAACTTGATTTGCTGTGTGATGTTATGATGTAGAGCAACTATGCAAAGTTTGAAAACTGTAGCTGTAATAGTTACTAAAACAAGAGGGCCAAGATGGCCCTATTAGGCAGGTCATTTTAGCCTTAAATATAGCCTAAGGTAAAAGAAATTGGCACAGAAAGTATTTTCACTGATCCTGGTTCAAAACAATATACAAAAAAATATATCCAAAGTCCTCATCTCAAATCACGTGCTAAATATGATTTTTTGGGGTAAAAAGTCAAAAAAGTGAAGAAAATCACTATTTTCTGGAATAATTTTATATCCATTCAGAATATTAGTAAAACATGTATTTATATATGAAATGTTATTGTTAATATTACATAATATTAAGTTTAAATGGAAAAAAAGTATAATTATATATCAAAACCTGTTTTTGGGTCCAAAAACTTTTTTTTTTTTAAAAATAATATTTTTTTTAATGGTTTTAGGATAAGATTAATAAAAAATAGCATAAATTCAAATAAATTGTCACTGACATTATTTTAACTGATTATGGTTCCCAAAGATATAGAAAACAATATGTCCAAAATCCTCCTCTGAAATCACATTCTAAATATAATATTTTTGGGGTAGAAAATTGTAAGAATGAAGAAAAATCGCTGATTTTAGGAATACACGAAGTATAAAATCAAAATCTTTTTTTTCTTGTAATCAATTTCCGTACTAACTAAATAATACTTGTTCAAGTCGTTTCTGCATATATATATAATTTGAGTCAAGCAACACTTCATGTGTAATCAGTAGACTTCAAAATATAATCTTCTATGTCATAGACATAGAAGGTTAGGTATGTTGATTTATATTGTCTTCTTATCAGTTTGTATTTTACATGTAGCCAACGGAACTCACTTTAATCGTTGTCTATTTCGGGTCGTGCCGAATTCTCACAACTTACTCCTCTAGACGAACTACATGTACTGCAATCTAATTCCATTTTCCTACAACTACAGCTGGTCGTTTTGCATCCTGTTTTGCATGAGCATCTTATCACCTTCAGAAGGAATTCCGGGGCAGGTGATTTGTCCATTTTAAGCGGCTTCATGGAGTTATCTTGTATTTCCCAGCCCCATTCAACCGGTATTAACCCATCTTCATTACCTTTCCAGTTCTGTATTTAATACAATACCCGTAGACTGTGATACTTTGCAGCCCCTGATGAAAGGGGTAACATTTTGGGATCTACAACAATTGTGCTTTTGGCACCTTTTCGGCGAATTTATGAACACGTAGTTTGTCCAGTCCTTTTCGCGAATTACTCTTATATAGACACAGTAATGCGGTCTCTCCAGATGCAATAATGTCCTCTTTAGATACTTCGTTTGGTGTTTTGTTGAACATATCTGCAGCCAGATGAAATTCCGAGTTGTTTTCATACGTTTTCAGAACAGTACCCTTCCCAAGTCCATATATCCTTGATGTTGTGTCGTAGTCAAGAAATGCGAAGAAACAGTATATTAGAGCATATTTCTTCACCCAATCTACATTTTGTGTCTTGAATGTTCCATACTGTGCTTTTCCATATATGTACCCGTTCCTCCTGAAGTGTTACCGTATAATAACACAGGTATCAACAGATATGTATCATCTCCAACTAATGACGTCTACGTTGTTAAGGAGTAGGTCACAGCTGTCTTTACCATAAGAAGATCCGCATTGTCTGAAGAGTGTTCATTTTCAATACCCGCATTTTGCAACTTATCACTTAGAATCATTGTTTGTTTTTCTTGTTTGTGAGGAACTTACTTTTCTTTCCTCTCAAGATCATTGTCACAGTGAATTTAACTTCCGTCCCAACGTAACCCCTGTTCGCCTCAGATGTGTTGTGTCTTTAGTACTTGGAACATTGTCATATCCATCAAATAACACAGTCGCTTTTCCATAATTCCTTGTAACATGCTCCACATACACATCACATATTTGACCATAGCTGTTAGATTTTGGCCAAGGAATCCGTTGCAAAAGGCAACCGTCATCAAGTATATATTTCATTTCACCAGTGGGTCTTTCAATGTGGTTTTACTTTATCTCGTATAGCTTCTGACAATGCTGGCTTATCAGCCTCTCTCAGCAAGTGCGGGGTTTCAAATATTGCTGGAGGGTAAGTGCATAATTCATAAGAGAAAAGCGAATCCAGTTCGTCTTCTGGGAGTGATTCTTGCCGCAGAAACAAGCCGTTGAAATAATAGTTGCGAGTCTACCTTGACAACGTCATCGCCTATTTTCAAACCAGCCGTATCCGACATTGTTTTTTCTTGATATTTTCGCTTGAAAGCAAAATCCATAACAGTCCTTTCAGCCATTTTGTCTAGAATCTTGATCCCAACAGCTTTCGCATGATCTACATTGACACAACTCCACTTGATATACTTTTTAGCTCAGGATCCTTATTAAAGGGGTTTCTATCACTGAGATATTCTATTAGAATGTTCGTGTCTTTCTTGTCTCTCTGTTGCCGTGCGTTTGAATATCTTTATGCTGGTCATTGGTGATGAATTCTGTTCCTGATACTTGTTGCATAGCTTCGTTGATTTCTGAGCCAGCGGGGCGAGAAAGTTCCCACAGCGTCCTCTGTGTTTGTCATTCCCCTTCCTCGTGTTAGCCCACCAGTTGTTTTCAAACTTCTCATGAGCATTTGTTCTATGACTAAATCAGTCAAGAGCCCTGCCCAAAATCGATGGCTTTGTCTTAGTACATGATACCCCTCCATAAAGTACCTGTACACATCAAGACTACTTGTTTCTTATGCTAGCATTTTTGCACTGTATACGTGTGCCGACCGCATATAAGTTGTGGCCAGATGCTGTGAAATAGGGTAACATATCTAATACTGCCTGTAAATGGAGCTTCCAGTTGCCATATCGTTCTGCCATAAAAAATCATATCAACGTTCTCCATGTATTGTATCTTGATTTGCGACTTTGTTTTAAGTTACTATGGTGCGTATCTACTCTCTCTTTTATGCGCTCTACTACAGCAGATGAACATGCAGATTCAACATCTAACTCACCTGCAAGAACCTGATCAAACACAGTCAATGCACACTCGATATCATTGTCAATGCCTATTCATTCATGTCTATATGTTTCTACAGCAAACAATTTTGCTGTCTCGATTAGGTGATTTTCCGTGTCCACAGATACGTTAACTTGCTCGTCAGAGATACTTTCCTTCTTATTTGTTTCCAGTCCAACATTACATGTCTCATCATTTTCCGAACCACCATTGAACTCAGCTCCGTCATTTGTTTCGTCACCTTCAGTTTCACCACTCGGTTTGTTCTTACGTATGTCAATATTAAAGACTTCCGCGGCCATTAATGAATACAGAGCCATAACTACAAGGTTGTGGCCTCTAACTGCTCGTGATATGGCTTTGCCTGTTAGCATGTGCATAACAGCATTATCCACATATATTGTTTCTACCAGTTCTGTTAACCCCGAGTCTGTCATTTTATGACCAATACAGCCTAGGAAACTCATTTCCATGTGCAGTCCTCCCAATCTGAGCACAATGTGTTGCAGGTCGCTGTTACTAGGTTCTGATAGAACAATGTTCAGGGCTTTCCACCATAGAGGTTGGTCAAATATGAGGACTGGCGTTACCTCGTATTTCTAGGCCTGGTCATTTATAAAATGCAATGTTGAGTAGATACAGGTTTCATCACTCGGGCTAATACGTGTTGCTTCACATTTATAACAACACTCTTAATTAAGTAGCACACAGATCTGTTACTACCTTTAAAATTATGTTTTATTTCAAAATCAAACATACATACTTGTCATCTATGTAACTGTATAACAAGCTCCATCAAGTGTGTATTAGTTCACTGAATTGGTGTTTACCTCAGTACCAAAACATGTGTTGTCAAAAAGAGCGGCAAACTTTATCAAATTTTAATTAAGGGAGATTATCTGAAATATTTTACCTACAAATCTACTGTTATGACCAATCTAAAACATCTAGTGAGATCAAACAAGTAGATCTATTATAAAAAGTTGGATATCTTACTTAATTTAACATTAATACGTAAATATCATTATAAAATTATGTTCCAAAAATCGTTGATTTTTTTCAAATTTTTTTTTAACTTTCAACCTCAAAATAAGTACACTTTCAACTTGAGTTGTGAATTGTATTTTAGATATCTGATAGAGAACAACATATATAGTAAAATACAAAAACAAAAATATGATATTTACACACAGATTTAATTTAAGTATTTTATCTCCAAAAATCGGTGATTTTATCACTTTTTTCACCATTTTATCCCAAAATTGAGAGTCTGTCTATCTATTTGGTCAAAATGATCATACATTCTGATTGTCTTCTCTATTACAAGCATTATTTACTATATAACTGTATTTTTTATTGTTTAATTATAATTTTTTTAAATTATTCCCAAAAAAGGTGATTTTTTCATTATTTTACATCTTTTTGCCCCAAAATAACATATTTAGCACGTGATTTGAGATGAGGACTTTGGATATATTTTTTTCCATAATTTTTGGAACCAGAATCAGTTAAAACCATTTCTGTGCCAATTTCTTTTACCTAAAAGTGTATTTTTACTGCTCTATATATCGATCACCTGAGTAATGGTCCATTATCGAACTTCTTCGAAATCTTATGATCATATACAATCTGTGCAAGTTTGGTTAAGATTGTCCAAGAAATGTTGCCTCTGTTGTTTACCAACATTGATATAAAGACACTGACAAAGTTTGGTAAAGATCAAAGACAAAATGAAGGTGCTGGAGTGTAACCTCTGGGGCATGGTCAAATGTGACCCCAGGGCTATATGTAATATATGAGAGCTGTGTGCCATGTGGTTTCAGAGAAGATTGTTTAAGCTTTTCCCTATACAAGTCTATGTAAAACATGTGAACCCCAGGGCAGAGCCAAATACAATTTCGATAAACTTGGTAAAAGACCATAAGTGCATAGTAAATGCAAAATATTAAACCTCTGGCTCTTGCAGTTTCAGAGAAGAAGATTTTAAAAAAAAATCCCTATACATGTCTATGTAAAACTGTGACCCGTGGGGCGGGGCCAAATATGACCCCAGGTTCACCATTTGAACAAACTTGGTAAAGGACCATAATCTTTTAGTAAATGCAAAATATTAAACCTCTGGCTCTTGTAGTTTCAGGGAAGAAGATTTTTAAATTTTTTCCTATATAAGTCTATGTAAAACTGTGACCCCCGGGGCAAGGCCAAATTTGACACCAGGGTCACCATTTCAACAAACTTGGTAGAGGATCATAAGCTTATAGAAAAAGGCAAAATATTGAACATCTGGCTCAAGCAGTATCAGAGAAGAAGATTTTTTAAGTTTTTCCCTATACAAGTCTATGTAAAACATATGACCCCTGGGGTGGGGCCAAATGTAACCCCAGGGTCACCATTTTAATAAACTAGGTAAAGGACCATAAGCTCATAGTAAATCCAAATTTTAAACCTCTGGCTCTTGCAGTTTCAGAGAAGAAGATTTTTTTAATTTTTCCCTATACAAGTCTATGTAAAACTGTGACCCCCAGGGCGGGGCCAAATATGACCCCAGGGTCACCATTTGAACAAACTTGAGAAAAAAAACATAATCTTACAGTAAATGCAAAATATTAAACCTCTGGCTCTTATAGTTTCAAAGAAGAAGATTTCTTTTTTTTTCCCCCTATATAAGTCTATGTAAAACTATGACTCCCGGAGGGGGGCCAAATTTGATACCAGGGTCACCATTTAAACAAACATGGTAGTGGATCATAAGCTTATAGCAAAGGCAAAATATTGAACATCTGGCTCAAGCAGTTTCAGAGAAGAAGATATTTTAAGTTTTTCTCTGTACAAGTCTATGTAAAACATGTGACCCCTGGGGCGGGGCCAAATGTAACCCCAGGGTCACCATTTGAACAAACTTGGTAAAGGATCATAATCTTATAGTAAATGCAAAATATTAAACCTCTGCCTCTTGTAGTTTCAGAGAAGAAGATTTTTTTAAGTTTTTCCCTATACAAACCTATGTACAACTGTGACTCCCGGGGCGGGGCCGGTCACCATTTGAACAAACTTGGTAAAGGACCATAAGCTTATAGCAAATGCAAATTATTAACCCTCTGGCTCTTGCAGTTTCAGAGATGAAGATTTTTTAAGGTTTTCCCTATACAAGTCTGTAAAACTGTGACCCCAGGGCGGGGACAAATTTGACCCCAGGGTCACCATTTTAACAAACTTAGTAGAGGACCATAAGCAGATGCTACATGTAATGCATGAGAGCTCTGTGCCTTGTGGTTTCAGAGAAGATTAAAGACATGCAAAATCTCAATATACAAACTTTGGACAGCCGGGGCAGTCATTTTTGACCCCGGGGACTTCATTTGAAAAAACTTGATAGTCTGGGTGTTGGCAATCATTTTAAAAGAACAAGAGGTCAATGACCTTGAAGCTCTACTGATTGATTTTGATTTCAGGAAGTAGTCGCTACAGACTTGTTTTTTGAAAAATTATTTTTAACCGTGGCGGCCATCTTGAATTTCCGGCCGACCTGAAATTTTGCTAGGATCAAGAGCAACATTCCTGTGAAGTTTCATGAAAATCCGCCAAGTAGTTTCAAAGGAGTAGTCGCTACAAGTTTTTACTATATAACTTTATGTAAACAAAGATGGCCACTGGCAGCCATGTTTAACGTTGAATCAAAACGATTTTTGACAAGGACCAACATCATATCATGCTGATCATTTTAGAAAAAGTCCCATATCAATATCACTTATAGTTTTCAAGAAGTAGTCGCTACAAACTTGTATTTTAAACATTTATTTTTAGCCGTGGCGGCCATCTTGAATTTCCCGCCGACCTGAAATTTTGCTAGGATCAATTAGACATCAATAGCAACATTCCTGTGAAGTTTCATGAAAATCCGTAAAGTAGTTTCCGAGGAATAGTCGCTACAAGTTTTCATTATATAACTCTATGTAAACAAAGATGGCTGCTGACAGCCATGTTTAACATCGAATCAAAACTATTTTTGACAAGGACTAACATCATGTCATGCTGATCATTTTACAAAAAGTCCCATATCAATATCACTTATAGTTTTCAAGAAGTAGTCGCTACAAACTTGTATTTTGAAAATCTACTTTTAGCTGTGGGGGCCATCTTGAATTTCCGGCCGACCTGAAATTTTGCTAGGATCAATTAGACATAAAGAGCAACATTCCTGTGAAGTTTCATGAAAGTCTGTCAAGTAGTTTCAGAACAGTAGTCGCTACAAGTTTTCATCATATAACTCTATGTAAACAAAGATGGCCACTGGCAGCCATGTTTAACGTTGATTCAAAATAATGTTTGACTCTGATAAGCATCATGTCATGCTGATCATTTTACAAAAAATCCCATATCAATATCACTTATAGTTTTCAAGACGTAGTCGCTACAAACTTCTTTTTTAAAAATCTATTTTTAGCTGTGGTGGCCATCTTGAATTTCTGGCCGACCTGAAATTTTGCTAGGATCAATTAGACATTAAGAGCAACAATCCTGTAAAGTTTCATGAAAATCCGCCAAGTAGTTTCAAAGGAGTAGTCGCTACAATTTTTTACTATATAACTCTATGTAAACAAAGATGGCCGCTGGCAGCCATGTTTAACGTTGAATCAAGACAATTTTTGACAAGGACCAACATCATATCATGCTGATCATTTCAGAAAAAGTCCCATATCAATATCACTTATAGTTTTCAAGAAGTAGTCGCTATAAACTTGTATTTTGAAAAATTATTTTTAGCCGTGGCGGCCATCTTGAATTTCCGGCCGACCTGAAATTTTGCTAGGATCAATTAGACATCAAGAGCAACATTCCTGTGAAGTTTCATGAAAATCCGCCAAGTAGTTTCAAAGGAGTAGTCGCTACAAGTTTTTACTATATAACTCTATGTAAGCAAAGATGGCCGCTGGCAGCCATGTTTAACGTTGAATCAAAACAATTTTTGACAAGGACCAACATCATATCATAGTGATCATTTTAGAAAAAGTCCCATATCAATATCACTTATAGTTGTCAAGAAGTAGTCGCTACAAACTTATATTTTGAAAAATTATTTTTAGCTGTGGCGGCCATCTTGAATTTCCGGCTGACCTGAAATTTTGCTAGGATCAATTAGACATCAAGAGCAACATTCCTGTGAAGTTACATGAAAATCCGTGAAGTAGTTTCAGAGGAGTAGTCGCTACAAGTTTTCATTATATAACTCTATGTAAACAAAGATGGCCGCTGGCAGCCATGTTTAACGTCGAATCAAAACGATTTTCGACAAGGACCAACATCATGTCATGCTGATCATTTTAGAAAAAGTCCCATATCAATAATCAATTATAGTTTTTAAGAAGTAGTCGCTACAAACTTGTTTTTTAAAAACCTATTTTTAGATCTGGCGGCCATCTTGGATTACACATTAACATGAATTTTTGCTAGGATCAACAAGACTTCATGGGCAACATTTCTGTAGAGTTTCATGAAAATCCATTCAGTAGTTTCAGAGGAGTAGTCGCTACAAAAAAAGGTTACGGACAGACGGAGAGACGGAGAGACGGACAGACAGACAGACGGAGAGCCGGACGCCGGACGCTGCACCACGGCATAAGCTCTGCTGATCTCTGATCAGTAGAGCTAAAAACTGTTGAAATCTGTACAGCGGTTCTGGAGAAGAAGATTTTTTAAGGTTTCGACCATATATGGTATTGGTGGCCATCTTGGATGTCGCGCTGACCTAATTTTAACAAATCTAAAAAGCATTCATCTAAAGATCATCCATGTGAAGTTTGGTCAAAATTAGCCAAGCGGTTTCTGAGGAGAAGTTGTTTGAAGAAATGTTAATGAAGGACGACGACGGACGACGCACGACGGACGAAGAGTGATCCCAATAGATCACCGTGAGCCAAAAAGTGGACATTAACGCAAAACTAAGCAAAATTCCAAGGGCATAACTTTTGCAAAGTGCATAACAGAGTTATGAAACTTGATTTGCTGTGTGATGTTATGATGTAGAACAACTATGCAAAGTGTCAAAGCTGTAGCTGTAAGAGTTACTGAAAAAAGTGGACCTTAACGCAAAACCTAACCAAAATTCTAAGTTCAAAAAGTTCTAAAAAAAACACAACTTAACCACGATTCATGCAGACGACAATGACGCAGACGCCGATCAAGCCATGACAATAACTCATTTCTTTTTTTCAAAAACAGACGAGTTAATAATAATGTAAATATAAGAATCGATTCATAAACCTTTGGAGTACATCCATTTAATACATTATTATAAAACAAATCTTACATCAATCAACATCTTAACAGAAAATTCATGTCTGTCTGCCATTTTGTAAAACATCTGTTATATCAACCCTGCAGCAATTTATGGATGGGAACATTTAATCTAGCTTGGTTATAAAGAAATGATGCGCTTGTAGCAGTGCAAATAAATAAGATTAAATTAATTGATCGATTCTTTAAAGGGACGCATGGCAATCTAAGCATTAAAATGTGCAACCCGATGTATTAATCCATCATCATATAATTAAATGAAAATCTGCAATTTTGCTTTTCTTCGTTATTCTACCAAAGGACTAGGTATGATAAGGGACAAAATTGGCCCCCAATATTAAAATTGTGAATGCCCACATTTTTAGTAACTATTTTAGCTACAAATGGACAAAATCATTATTAGAACTCATTAAAAGTAAGTGTGAATGCTCTAAATTAGTTTATGAGCTTCACAAAAAAGGCATTTGCTTTCAAAAATGGACATTTTGGTTAATTTTTAGCAGTTTTCACTCAGTTTTTGGTCTTGGAAATATAAAGCGCAACCTCGAGCACATCGGATTTTTTGTTAAAACATGTACTTGATAGGGACACATCATCAGCGAAAGAACTGGGTGTGCTCGGAGGTGCGCTCTATGTATTTAGGATAAAAAAATTGAAAAGTTAAACAAGAGGCCCAAGAGGGCCTGTGGACGCTCTACTTGCTAAAACAGCTCTTATAGATTTAGATAGATATAGCTAGATATAGCTCTCTTCTCCTATAGATTTAACAAAGGAGAATACAATATAGCATTTTTCAACAAATCAAGGGCCATAACTCTGTTATTACTAACAAGATCTAGCTGGTTTTCGAAATTTTCCAAGATTTCATTGATATACCATGCTTTGCACAAATAGACATCATACGGAGGCTTCCTGCCAAATTTCGTAGAAATCCAACAAGCCTTTTAAGAGGAGTAGCGCCGACAATTTAAAATAAAAATGTCAAAGGGCCATAACTCCGTCAAAAATCAGCGAACTGGAACAAAAGCTTGATATGCACAACTAGACATCTTACCGATGCTTCCTGCCAAGTTTCATCAAAATTCAACAAGGCATTTAGAATGAGTAGCGCCGACAAGAAATTTTAAAGTAAGTGTCAAGTAATTAAAAAGATAATGAAAAAAAAAAATTAAAAAAAAGAAAGAAATTCCAATCAATCGAAAAAAAATTGAAAAAAAAATTGAAAAAAAATTAAATAAATTGAAACAATTCAAACAAGAGGTTAATGACCTTGAAGCTCTACTGATTGATTTTGATTTCAGGAAGTAGTCGCTACAGACTTGTTTTTTGAAAAATTATTTTTAGCCGTGGCGGCCATCTTGAATTTCCGGCCGACCTGAAATTTTGCTAGGATCAATTAGACATCAAGAGCAACATTCCTGTGAAGTTTCATGAAAATCCGCCAAGTAGTTTCAAAGGAGTAGTCGCTACAAGTTTTTACTATATAACTCTATGTAAGCAAAGATGGCCGCTGGCAGCCATGTTTAACGTTGAATCAAAACAATTTTTGACAAGGACCAACATCATATCATAGTGATCATTTTAGAAAAAGTCCCATATCAATATCACTTATAGTTGTCAAGAAGTAGTCGCTACAAACTTATATTTTGAAAAATTATTTTTAGCTGTGGCGGCCATCTTGAATTTCCGGCTGACCTGAAATTTTGCTAGGATCAATAAGACATAAAGAGCAACATTCCTGTGAAGTTACATGAAAATCCGTGAAATAGTTTCAGAGGAGTAGTCGCTACAAGTTTTCATTATATAACTCTATGTAAACAAAGATGGCCGCTGGCAGCCATGTTTAACGTCGAATCAAAACGATTTTCGACAAGGACCAACATCATGTCATGCTGATCATTTTAGAAAAAGTCCCATATCAATAATCACTTATAGTTTTTAAGAAGTAGTCGCTACAAACTTGTTTTTTAAAAACCTATTTTTAGATCTGGCGGCCATCTTGGATTACACATCAACATGAATTTTTGCTAGGATCAACTAGACTTCATGGGCAACATTTCTGTAGAGTTTCATGAAAATCCATTCAGTAGTTTCAGAGGAGTAGTCGCTACAAAAAAAGGTTACGGACAGACGGAGAGACGGACAGACGGACAGACAGACAGACGGAGAGACGGACGCCGGACGCTGCACCACGGCATAAGCTCTGCTGATCTCTGATCAGTAGAGCTAAAAACTGTTGAAATCTGTACAGCGGTTCTGGAGAAGAAGATTTTTTAAGGTTTCGACCATATATGGTATTGGTGGCCATCTTGGATGTCGCGCTGACCTAATTTTAACAAATCTAAAAAGCATTCATCTAAGGATCATCCATGTGAAGTTTGGTCAAAATTAGCCAAGCGGTTTCTGAGGAGAAGTTGTTTGAAGAAATGTTAATGAAGGACGACGACGGACGACGCACGACGGACGAAGAGTGATCCCAATAGATCACCGTGAGCCAAAAAGTGGACATTAACGCAAAACTAAGCAAAATTCCAAGGGCATAACTTTTGCAAAGTGCATAACAGAGTTATGAAACTTGATTTGCTGTGTGATGTTATGATGTAGAACAACTATGCAAAGTGTCAAAGCTGTAGCTGTAAGAGTTACTGAAAAAAGTGGACCTTAACGCAAAACCTAACCAAAATTCTAAGTTCAAAAAGTTCTAAAAACAAGAGGTCAATGACCTTGAAGCTCTACTGATTGATTTTGATTTCAGGAAGTAGCGACTACAAACTTGATTTTTGAAAATCTATTTTTAGCCGTGGCGGCCATCTTGAATGTCCGGCCGACCTGAAATTTTGCTAGGATCAATTAGACATCAAGAGCAACATTTCTGTGAAGTTTCATGAAAATCCGTCAAGTACTTTCAGAGGAGTAGTCGCTACAAGTTTTCATTATATAACTCTATGTAAACAAAGATGGCCACTGGCAGCCATGTTTAACGTCGAATCAAAATAATGTTCAACTCGGATAACCATCATGTCATGCTGATCATTTTAGAAAAAGTCCCATATCAATATCTCTTAAAGTTTTCAAGAAGTCGTCGCTACAATCTTATTTTTTTTAAATCTATTTTTAGCCGTGGCGGCCATCTTGATTTTCCGGCCGACCTGAAATTTTGCTAGGATCAATAAGACATCAAGAGCAACATTCCTGTGAAGTTTTATGAAAATCTGTAGAGTAGTTTCAGAGGAGTAGTCGCTACAAGTTTTCATTATATAACTCTATGTAAACAAAGATGGCCACTGGCAGCCATGTTTAACGTCGAATCAAAACGATTTTCGACAAGGACCAACATCATGTCATGCTGATCATTTTAGAAAAAGTCCCATATCAATATCTCTTATAGTTTTCAGGGAGTAGTCGCTACAAACTTATTTTTTAAAAATCTATTTTTAGCCGTGGCGGCCATCTTGAATTTCCGGCCGACCTGAAATTTTGCTAGGATCAATTAGACATCAAGAGCAACATTCCTGTGAAGTTTCATGAAAATCCGTCAAGTAGTTTCAGAGGAGTAGTCGCTACAAGTTTTCATTATATAACTCTATGTAAACAAAGATGGCCGCTGGCAGCCATGTTTAACGTCGAATCAAAACGATTTTCGACAAGGACCAACATCATGTCTTTAGAAAAAGTCCCATATCAATATCACTTATAGTTTTCAAGAAGTAGTCGCTACAAACTTGTATTTTGAAAATCTATTTTTAGCCATGGCGGCCATCTTGAATTTCCGGCCGACCTGAAATTTTGCTAGGATCAATAAGACATCAAGAGCAACATTTCTGTGAAGTTTCATGAAAATCTGTCAAGTAGTTTCAGAGGAGTAGTCGCTACAAGTTTTCATTATATAACTCTATGTAAACAAAGATGGCCACTGGCAGCCATGTTTAATGTCGAATCAATATAATGTTCGACTCGGATAACCATCATGTCAAGCTGATCATTTTAGAAAAAGTCCCATATCAATATCACTTATAGTTTTCAAGAAGTAGTCGCTACAAACTTGTATTTTGAAAAATTATTTTTAGCCGTGGCGGCCATCTTGAATTTCCGGCCGACCTGAAATTTTGCTAGGATCATTTAGACATCAAGAGCAACATTCCTGTGAAGTTTCATGAAAATCCGTCAAAGAGTTTCAGAGGAGTAGTCGCTACAAGTTTTCATTATATAACTCTATGTAAACAAAGATGGCCGCTGGCAGCCATGTTTAACGTCAAATCAAAACGATTTTTGACAAGGACCAACATCATGTCATGCTGATCATTTTAGAAAAAGTCCCATATCAATATCACTTATAGTTTTTAAGAAGTAGTCGCTACAAACTTGAATTTAAAAAATCTATTTTTAGCTTTGGCGGCCATCTTGGATTTCACATCAACATGAATTTTTGCTAGGATCAACTAGACTTCATGGGCAACATATCTGTAAAGTTTCATGAATATCGATCCAGTAGTTTCAGAGGAGTAGTCGCTACAAATAAAAGTTAACGGACGGACGGACAGACGGACAGACGGACGGACGGACGACGGACGCCGCACCACGGCATAAGCTCTGCTGATCTCTGATCAGTAGAGCTAAAAACACAACTTAACCACGATTCATGCAGACGACAATGACGCAGACGCCGATCAAGCCATGACAATAACTCATTTCTTTTTTTCAAAAACAGACGAGTTAATAATAATGTAAATATAAGAATCGATTCATAAACCTTTGGAGTACATCCATTTAATACATTATTATAAAACAAATCTTACATCAATCAACATCTTAACAGAAAATTCATGTCTGTCTGCCATTTTGTAAAACATCTGTTATATCAACCCTGCAGCAATTTATGGATGGGAACATTTAATCTAGCTTGGTTATAAAGAAATGATGCGCTTGTAGCAGTGCAAATAAATAAGATTAAATTAATTGATCGATTCTTTAAAGGGACGCATGGCAATCTAAGCATTAAAATGTGCAACCGATGTATTAATCCATCATCATATAATTAAATGAAAATCTGCAATTTTGCTTTTCTTCGTTATTCTACCAAAGGACTAGGTATGATAAGGGACAAAATTGGCCCCCAATATTAAAATTGTGAATGCCCACATTTTTAGTAACTATTTTAGCTACAAATGGACAAAATCATTATTAGAACTCATTAAAAGTAAGTGTGAATGCTCTAAATTAGTTTATGAGCTTACACAAACAAGGCATTTGCTTTCAAAAATGGACATTTTGGTTAATTTTTAGCAGTTTTTACTCAGTTTTTGGTCTTGGAAATATAAAGCGCAACCTCGAGCACATCGGATTTTTTGTTAAAACATGTACTTGATAGGGACACATCATCAGCGAAAGAACTGGGTGTGCTCGGAGGTGCGCTCTATGTATTTAGGATAAAAAATTTGAAAAGTTAAACAAGAGGCCCAAGAGGGCCTGTGGACGCTCTACTTGCTAAAACAGCTCTTATAGATTTAGATAGATATAGCTAGATATAGCTCTCTTCTCCTATAGATTTAACAAAGGAGAATACAATATAGCATTTTTCAACAAATCAAGGGCCATAACTCTGTTATTACTAACAAGATCTAGCTGGTTTTCGAAATTTTCCAAGATTTCATTGATATACCATGCTTTGCACAAATAGACATCATACGGAGGCTTCCTGCCAAATTTCGTAGAAATCCAACAAGCCTTTTAAGAGGAGTAGCGCCGACAATTTAAAATAAAAATGTCAAGGGGCCATAACTCCGTCAAAAATCAGCGAACTGGAACAAAAGCTTGATATGCACAACTAGACATCTTAACGATGCTTCCTGCCAAGTTTCATCAAAATTCAACAAGGCATTTAGAATGAGTAGCGCCGACAAGAAATTTTAAAGTAAGTGTCAAGTAATTAAAAAGATAATGAAAAAATAAATTAAAAAAAAGAAAGAAATTCCAATCAATCGAAAAAAAATTGAAAAAAAAATTGAAAAAAAATTAAATAAATTGAAACAATTCAAACAAGAGGTTAATGACCTTGAAGCTCTACTGATTGATTTTGATTTCAGGAAGTAGTCGCTACAGACTTGTTTTTTGAAAAATTATTTTTAGCCGTGGCGGCCATCTTGAATTTCCGGCCGACCTGAAATTTTGCTAGGATCAATTAGACATCAAGAGCAACATTCCTGTGAAGTTTCATGAAAATCCGTCAAGTAGTTTTAGAGAAGTAGTTGCTACAAGTTTTCATTATATAACTCTATGTAAACAAAGATGGCCGCTGGCAGCCATGTTTAACGTCGAATCAAAACGATTTTCGACAAGGACCAACATCATGTCATGCTGATCATTTTAGAAAAAGTCCCATATCAATATCACTTATGGTTTTCATGAAAAAGTCGCTACAAACTTGTTTTTTAAAAACCTATTTTTAGATCTGGCGGCCATCTTGGATTTCACATCAACATGAATTTTTGCTAGGATCAACTAGACTTCATGGGCAACAATTCTGTAAAGTTTCATGAAAATCCATTCAGTAGTTTCAGAGGAGAAGTCGCTACAAAAAAAAGTTTACGGACAGACAGACGGACAGACGGACGCCGCACCACGGCATAAGCTCTGCTGATCTCTGATCAGTAGAGCTAAAAACTGTTACACACGGGGCGCGTCCAAATTTGACACCAGGGTCACCATTTGAACAAACTTGGTAGAGGACCATAAGCTGATGCTACATGTAATACATGAGAGCTCTGTGCCATGTGGTTCCAGAGAAGAAGATTTTTTTCAGTTTTTGCCTAAACAAGCCTAAGTAAAACTGTGACCCCCAGGGTGGGGCCAAATGTGACCAATGGGTCACCATTTGAACAAACTTGGTAAAGGACCATAAGCTTATAGCAACAGCAAAATATTAAACCTCTGGCTCTTGCAGTTTCAGAGAAGATTTTTTAAGTTTTTTCCCTATACATGTCTATGTAAAACATGTGACCCTTGGGGCAGGGACAAATTTGAACCCAGGGTCACCATTTGAACAAACTTAATAGAGGACCATAAGCTGATGCTACATGTAATACATGAGAGCTCTGTGCCATGTGGTTCCAGAGAAAAAGATTTTTTTCAGTTTTCCCATATACAAGCCTATGTAAAACTGTGACCCCTGGGGTGGGGCCAAATGTGACCCCTGGGTCAAGGGGTCACCATTTGAACAAACTTGGTAGAGGACCATAAGCTTATAGCAAATGCAAAATATTAAACCTCTGGCTCTTGCAGTTTCAGAAGAAGATTTTTTAAGTTTTACCTATACATGTCTATATAAAACATGTGACCCTTGGGGCGGGGCCAAATGTGACCCGAGGGTCACCATTTGAACAAACTTGGTAAAGGACCATAAGCTTATAGTAAATGCAAAATATCTAACCTCTGGCTGTTGTAGTTTCCGAGAAGATTTTTTTTTTAAAAATCCTATATAAGTCTATGTAAAATTGTGACCCCCGGGGCGGGGACAAATTTGACCCCAGGGTCACCATTTGAACAAACTTAGTAGAGGACCATAAGCTGATGCTACATGTAATACATGAGAGCTCTGTGCCTTGTGGTTTCAGAGAAGAAGATTTTTTAAAGTTTTTTCCTATATGTCTATATGAAAAACATGCAAAACCTCAATATACAAACTTTGGACCCCCGGGGCACGGCCATTTTTGAACCTGGGGACTTTATTTGAATAAAATTGATAGTCTAGGCGTTGGCGATCATTTTAAAAGAAAAACTGTTGAAATCTGTACAGCGGTTCTGGAGAAGAAGATTTTTTAAGGTTTCGACCATATATGGTAATGGCAGCCATCTTGGATGTAGCGCTGACCTAATTTTAACAAATCTAAAAAGCATTCATCTAAGGGTCATCTATGTGAAGTTTGGTCAAAATTAGCCAAGCGGTTTCTGAGGAGAAGTCGTTCGAAGAAAGTTAACGGACGACTGACGGACGACGGAAGACGGACAACACACCATCACAAGGACCAGTAGAGCTAAAAATCCTATATAAGTCTATGTAAAACTGTGACCCTCGGGGCTGGGACAATTTGACCCCAGGGTCACCATTTGAACAAACTTAGTAGAGGACCATAAGCTGATGCTACATATAATACATGAGAGCTCTGTGCCATGTGGTTCCGGAGAAGAAGATTTTTTTCAGTTTTTCCCTATACAAGCCTATGTAAAACTGTGACCCCCGGGATGGGGCCAAATGTGACCCCTGGGTCACCATTTAAACAAACTTGGTAGAGGACCACAAGCTTATAGCAAATGCAAAATATTAAACCTCTGGTTCTTGCAGTTTCAGAGAAGAAGATTTTTTTAAGTTTTTCCCTATACATGTCTATGTAAAACATGTGACCCTTGGGGCGGGGCCAAATGTGACCCTAAATGTGACCCGAGGGTCACCATTTGAACAACTTGGTAAAGGACCATAAGCTTATAGTAAATGCAAAATATCAAACCTCTGGCTTTTGTAGTTTCCGAGAAGAAGATTTGTTAAAAAAAAATCCTATATAAGTCTATGTAAAACTGTGACCCCCGGGGCGGGTGACAAATTTGACCCCAGGGTCACCATTTGAACAACTTAGTAGAGACCATAAGCTGATGCTACATGTAATACACGAGAGCTCTGTGCCTTGTGGTTTCAGAGAAGAAGATTTTTAAAGTTTTTTCCTATATGTCTATATGAAAAACATGCAAAACCCTCAATATACAAACTTTGGACCCCCGGGGCACGGCCATTTTTGACCCAGGGGACTTTATTTGAACAAACTTGATAGTCTAGGCATTGGCGATCATTTTAAAAGAAAAACTGTTGAAATCTGTCCAGCGGTTCTGGAGAAGAAGATTTTTTAAGGTTTCAACCACATATGGTAGTGGCAGCCATCTTGGATGTAGCGCTGACCTAATTTTAACAAATCTAAACAAAGAGGCCCAGAGGGCCTGTGGACGCTCTACTGGCTCAGATAAAGTTCATGTATAAGGGGCCATAAGTCTTTCAAAAATCATTCAACCAGAACATGGCAATGACAGGTGCAACTAGGCTTAGTACTGATCATCCTCGCCAAGATTCGCTGAAATCTTGCAAGAGTTCAGAAGAGACTACTCTGGACAAAGTTTGTGTATTTAAACATTTAAGGGTCACAACACTGCCAAAAATCATTCAACCGAAATATGGCGATGATATGCACAACTAGGCTTGATACTGATCATCTTGTCAAGTTTCTTCTGTATCCATCCAGGGGTTCAGGAGAACTAGCCCAGAAAAAAATTGTGGTATCAAATCCTTTAAAGGGCAATAACTCTGCCAAATATCTATAAACCGGAACATGACGATGACATGCACAACTAGGCTTGGTGCTGATCATCACTGCAAAGTTTCATTGAAATCTGGCGAGGGGTTCAGGAGAAGTAGATCAGAACAAAGTTTGTGTATTAAAACTTTAAAGGGCAATAACTCTGCCAAAAATCATTCAACCGGACATGGCGATGATTTGCACAACTAGACGCAGAATTGATCGTCCCTAAAAAGTTTCTTTTAATCCGGCCAGGGGTTCAAGAGAACTAGTCGGATCAAAGTTTGTGTATTAAAAACTTTAAAGGGCTATAACTCTGCCAAAAATCATTCAACTGGAACATGGTGACTATGTTCAACTAGGCTTGGTACTGATCATCCCTGCAAAGTTTCACTGAAATCCGGTCAAATGAAGGCCCTAGGCCAAGATAGCATATTTCAGAAAATCAAGGGCCATGACTCCGATGTAAATGGTCCAATCTGGATGTTTTTCGAACTTCTCAAGCTTTCATTGATATTAACAATCTGGTAAAGTTTCTTAAAGATCGGATGAAAGATGAAGGCCTTATCGACTTAACGAGGCAAAATATAGGATTTTTAACTAAATCAAGGGCAATAACTCCACTTTTACTGGTCGATCTGGTTTCGAACTTGACCGAGCTGTCATTGATATTAACAATCTAGTAAGTTTCATAAAGATCGCATGAAAAATGAAGGCCCTATCGTCTTAACGAGGCAAAATATAGCATTTTAACTAAATCAAGGGCCATAACTTATCTGTTACTGGTCCGATCTGGCTGGTTTTCAAAACTGCCTGAGCTGTCATTGATATAAACAATCAGGTAAAGTTTTGTAAAGATCAGATGAAAGATGAAGGCCCTATCGAATTAACGAGGCTAAATATAGCATTCTTAACTAAATCAAGGGCCATAACTCATCTGTTACTGGTCCAATCTGTCTGGTTTTCGAAACTGTCTGAGCTGTCATTGATATAAACAATCAGGTAAAGTTTTGTAAAGATCAGATGAAAAATGAAGGCCCTAACGAATTAACGAGGCAAAATATAGCATTTTTAACTAAATCAAGGGCCATAACTCCGCTGTTACTGGTCCGATCTGGCTGATCTTCGAAATGTCCGAGCTTTCATTTATATAAACAATCTGGTAAAGTTTGGTAAAGATTGAATGAAAGATAAAGGTCCTATCGTATTAACGAGGCAAAATATAGCATTTTTAACTAAATCATGGGCCATAACTCCGCTGTTAATGGTCCGATCCAGCTAGTTTACAAACTTGTCCTAGCTCTCATTTATATAAACAATCTGGTAAAGTTTGGTAAAGATTGGATGAAAGATGAAGGCCCTATCATCTTAATGAGGCAAAATATAGCAATTTTAACTAAATCAAGGGCAATAACTCTGCTGTTTATTTTCCCATCTAGCTGGTTTTCGAGCTTTCATTGTGATTAACAGTCTGTGCAAGTTTGGTAAAGTTCAATTAATAAATGAAGGTGCTAGAGTGTTCACAAGGCTTAATATGGCATTTTTCAGCAAAACAAGGGCCATAACTCCGTGAAATTATTTCAATCTTGCCGGTTTTCGAACTTGTCCGAGTTTTCATTGATATAAAGACACTGGCAAAGTTAAGGTAAAGTAAAGGTCCGATTAATATTGAAGGCCCTAGAGTGTTCACAAGGCAGAAAATAGCATTTTCAGAAAAAACAAGGGCCATAACTCCGGTGTTACTGATCCGAGTTAGCTGGTTTTCAAACTTGTTTGAGCTTCCATTGATATTAACAATCTGTGCAAGTTTGGTAAAGATCAAATAATAAATGAATGTGTTACATTGTTCACAAGGCAGAAAATGGCATTTTTCAGAAAAAACAAGGGCTATAACTCTGGTGTTACTGACCCAATTTAGCTAATTTTCGAACTTGTCCAAGCTATCCTTAGTATTAACAATCTGTGCAAGTTTGGTAACGATCAAATAATAAATGAAGGTGTTAGAGTGTTCACAAGGCAGAAAATGGCAATTTTCAGAAAAAACAAGGGCCATAACTCCGGTGTTACTAATCCAATTTGGCTGGTTTTCGAACTTGTCCGAGCTGTCATTGATATTAACAATCTGTGCAAGTTTGGTAAAGATCAAATAATAAATGAATGTGCTAGAGTGTTCACAAGGCTTAATATGGCTTTTTTCAGCAAAACAAGGGCCATAACTCCGGTGAAATTTATCCGATCAGGCTGGTTTTCGAACTTGTCCGAGCTTTCATTGATATGAAGACACTGGCAAAGTTAAGTAAAGGTCCGATTAATACTGAAGGCCCTAGAGTGTTCACACGGCAAAAAGTAACAGACGGACGACGGACGGACGACGGACGGACGACGGACGGACGACGGACGGACGGACGGACGACGGACGACGGACAACTCGCCATCCCATAAGCTCTGCTGGCCTTCGGCCAGTAGAGCTAAAAAGCATTCATCAAAGGATCATCCATGTGAAGTTTGGTCAAAATTAGCCAAGCGGTTTCTGAGGAGAAGTCGTTTGAAGAAAAGTTAACGGACGACAGACAGACGACAGACAGACGGACGACGGGACGACGGACGACGGACGACAGACAACACACCATCCCATAATGGCCAGTAGAGCTAAAAACCTACACAATATGAATAAATTATCAAAAATGCCATTTGTTGAGACCCTGTTTAACTGTCTAGATAAATAAACAAATAAAATACTGTTTGAATATCGAATATGATCAATTTACTTATTTTACACCAAATAAAAGTAAAATAATGTATTTTGTATTTTGAATATTTTGGGGGCCAAACTATCCTTTTATTATACCTTGTCCTTTGTAAGTATATTATTGGTGAACTATAATCAATAGATAGTAATATGTAACAAGCAAATTCAGAGCATTATGGTCCACTGCCTGATAGGAACCGCCAATATAACAAGAATATCAGCAGAACCGATGGATGCTCCCCAAATTGGGTGCTTTGTATTACAAAGGGCAATAGAATTTAAATGAAGCTAAATGGTTATTATGCGCTGCACACCCTCGTATTGCCCTTTATCATTGCGTGAAGTTTCATTGCAATCCCATTAGCAGTTTTCGAGTAATACTCAGGACAAGAATTATAAGTATAAATTACCAAGGGAATAACTCTAATTTAAATGAAGATAAGTCATGGTTCTTGTCTTCTGCACTTCCTCTCATTACCCTCTATTATTGTGTGAAGTTTCATTGCAGTCCCATTAGTAGGTTATGAGTTATGCGCCAGACAAGAATTACAAATTACCAAATAACTCCAATTTAAATTAGGAGTACTCTATGGTTCTTACATTCTGCACTTACTCCCATTACATCTCATTCATAGTTTTAAAGTTATGCTCTGGACAAGAATTATAAGTATAAACTATGAAGGGCAATAACTCTAATTTAATTGAAGACAGAGTTAATGTTCTTGCACTCTGCAGTTCATCTCATTACCCTCTATCATTTATGTGAAGTTTCATTGCAGTACCACAAGCAGTTTCGAAGTTATTTTCCGGACAAGAATTCTAAGCATAAAATTACAAAGGACAATAACTCTAATTTGAACAAAGACAGAGTAACAGTTATTGCACTCTGCACTTCCTCTCATTACCCTCTATCATTGTGTTAAGTTTCATTGCCGGTGGGGGTTGGAGGGAGCAACATATATGTGTTAGAAGCTACATGTATGTAAGAATTGACCAGAACAAACACAGAAATATGGTAAAACAAAATAAAAATAATAGTTTCGAGTGGAGTGGGGGGAGGGGGTGGGGGACAAGATAGCTATGTGTAAGAATTGACAAAAACATCACAGAAATATGTAAAAAATAAAAAAAATAAAAAAAATAAAAAAAATATTCGAGTTTCGAGTTGGGGGGGGGGGAGGCAGGAGTGGGGAGAGGCGGGAGTGGGGTGGAGGGGCAACATATATGTGTAGAGGAGGGGAGAGAGGCAGGAAGGAGTGGGGTGGAGGGGCAACATATATGTGTAGAAGCTGTGTAAGAATTTACAGAAATATGTAAACAAAAAGTTTTGAGTGTGTGTGGGGGGGGGGGGGGGTGTTGGAGAGGCAGGGAGTGGGATGGGTTAATTTGAGTGTGGGCGAGGGCAACATATATGTGTAAAATTTGACTAAAACAACACAGAAATATGAAAAAAAAAAAAAAAAATTATGTGGATGGGGGTGGGAGTGGGGGCTGGGGGAGGAGGGAGCCCATGCCCCAATATGGGTGAAGTATGAATAAGATGCAAAATGCTATAAGAAATCCCAAACCAAAATTATAGATATATACATGCTTACATGCAAACTTAGATCTGCCTTTATTGCACATTTCATGGGCCATCACAATTTGGGTTCCATGGGAGCCCAGAATTTGCAGAAGACAAAATTAGCCCTTTACAACATACTATAAGGAAACCAATTCCAAAATTTAGTTCAGCTAGGACAAGAAATATAGACCTGTAAACACAGCTTACATGCAAAATTTGATGTGAAACAGACACATGTTAAGGGCTATCAGAATTTGGGTTTCATGGGAGCCCAGGGGTAACAGGAACCAAATTACCCCTTAAAATAAAATTACTTAAGCAGCCCTTAAGATAATGCTATAAGGAAGCTCATGGCCAAATTTGGTTGTGCTAGGTTAAGAATTGTAAGAGATATAGACTTGTAAACACAGCTTACATGCAAAATTTGATGTGAAATGGGACACATTTTATGCCCATTTTATGGGCATAATCATAATTTGGGTTCCATGGGAGCCCATGGGTTACAGGAACCAAAATTGCTTATGCAGCCCTTAAGATAATGCTATAAGGAAGCCCATGGCCAAATTTGGTTGTGCTAGGATAAGAAATGTAAGAGATATAGACTTGTAAACACAGCTCACAAGCAAACTTTGATGTGGGACGCCGAGGTGATTACATAAGCTCTCTTATTCTTCGAAAGTCAACTAATAAAATTAAAAAGGGTAATAACGCTAAATTGAATGAAGACAGAGTTATGGTTCTTGACTCTGCACACTTCTCTTATTGCCCTCTATCACTGTGAAGTTTCAATGCAGTCCCACCAGTATTTTCGACATTATGCTCCGGACAAACAAAGGGCCATAATTCTGTAATAAATTAGGCAAATCAACAATGTGTAACGTAGAGGGACATCATGAAGGTCATCAATTGTTATATGTTTATGAAGTTTGAAAAGTTCGAGAAATGCAAGAACAAAATAAAAAAATATGTAACAGGAGGTGACTTGACGTGACAGATTGTGACAGGATGGAAGTGGGGTATAATAATTCAGAAAGTTCATGTCAGTTTTCTCAAACCTACCTATAGCTACAAGTCACTCATTCCAATAAACGTGCTAATTTTAATTGTACCTAGCTGCACTGGATGTGTTTAAAACCTGAATTCCTGTAAACCAACCTTTTTCATGTTCTCTCTTCAGCATCTCCAAATGTGCCCTCCTCTCTTGCTCCTCCCGGGCATACATCACGTCATGGGTCGAACCACCTTTAGGGATCACTGGAGGCTCCTCTCTGAAATACACATATGACACACCCATATAATTATGAATTGAATACTGTTTAACGGCTCATCAACACATTATAGGTTATTTAGAGCCATCCCAGAGGAGTGGATAAATAGGGCAGACTACAGAAAAAAATTGGTTTGCCTACCCACCCACGAAAAGAGACCCTACCGAAAACTTTTTATAGCAATTTCCATTTTTTTTTTTTTTTTTTTTTACTATCTTTAGTGTGTTTTTCTTTCAATTCTTAAGGTTTTTACTGTCTTTGTTAAAAAAAATAATAATTCAGCTAACTATCTGCCCACTTATAAAATCCTCGGTCGGGAAACAACAAACGAATGTATTTTTAAGGATGGCCTAGGAATCCAGGAACCTGCGCTACTCTTACAAATGAATTTGTATGTTTCTTTAATGTGCTTGGAGGACAGACTTCAATACATGGGACATCCTGGTTATGTCCCTAGCTGACGGACGAGGCTAAGAGAAAGGGTCATGCCCACAGATAAACACTGACAAACTCAGTGGCACCGGTGAAGCTTTGTGGGTACTTGGTGGGGTTTTAGGGGTCCAACTTAAAACTGACAAAAACAAATTAAAACTGACAAAAACAAATCTATTCTAAAGGGCCAAATTATAGTGAATGAGTATATGAATGAGCTCCTTATTTTCATTCTGCAGTATTATGTGCTATCCTGGGGGATGCACCAGGGTTAATTAAAAGTCTATGATAAATTCGAAGTTCAGACCTGAAATCATGGTTCTTACACCACATTTTGATTGATATGAAATTATGATCATGAACTGGAACATTTTTAAAACTTTATATACTTTTAGGAAAAGCCTTATAAACACATTTAAGAAATTGTGATGATATAAAGATTTTTATTTAAATTTAAACACATTAATTAATTGTAAAATTGGTGACCCAATGCCAACATAACCAAAAAAGAAAAAATCTTGACTTTGAAGTAAATGGTTGGAGGGTTACAAAGTATGACTTCAAAGTAACAAAAGGTTTCTGACTCGTACGCAAACCACCTGTAAAATCACTGGAGTCCTCTCAAAATCCCTCATACATGACAGAACCTTGAAGAAGATGACATAATTTTATGAAGTGATGATGTTCCCTGAGACATGCCATAACCTTGGAGAAGATGACATATGAAGTGATGATGTTCCCTCACTCAGACATGCCACAACCTTGGAGAAGATTACATATGAAGTGGTGATGTTCCTTCAGACATGTCACAACCTTGGAAAATATGACATATGAAATGGTGATGTTCCCTCAATCAGACATGCCACAACCTTGGAGACGATGACATATGAAGCGATGATGTTCCCTCAGACATGTCACAACCTTGGAGAAGATGACATGAAGTGATGATGTTCCCTCAGACATGCCACAACCTTGGAGAAGATGACATATGAAGTGATGATGTTCCCTAAGACATGTCACAACCTTGGAGAAGATGACATGAACTGATGATGTTCCCTCAATCAGACATGTCACAACCTTTGAGAAGATTATACATGAAGTGATGATGTTCCCTCAATCAGACATGCCACAACCTTGGAGAAGATGACATATGAAGTGATGATGTTCCCTCACACATGTCACAACCTTGGAGAAGATGACATATGAAGTGATGATGTTCCCTCAGACATTTCACAACCTTTGAGAAGATGACATGAAGTGATGATGTTCCCTCAATCAGACATGCCACAACCTTTGAGAAGATGACTCATGAAGTGATGATGTTCCCTCAGACATTTCACAACCTTTGAGAAGATGACACATGAAGTGATGATGTTCCCTCAATCAGACATGCCACAACCTTGGAGAAGATGACATATGAAGTGATGATGTTCCCTCACACATGTCACAACCTTGGAAAAGATGACATACGAAGTGATGATGTTCCTTCAGACATGTCACAACCTTTGAGAAGATGACACATGAAGTGATGATGTTCCCTCACATTCCACAACCTTTGAAAAGATGACATATGAAGTGATGATGTTCCCTCAGACATTTCACAACCTTTGAAAAGATGACATATGAGGTGATGATGTTCCCTCAATCAGACATGCCACAACCTTGGAGAAGATGACATTGAGGCTTGGAGAGAAGTAACGCTGGACAGAAGTATTGAGACAGCAACTAATAATCAAGTAATAACACAAACTGCATTGTTATCAAGTCCTTGTCCTTCAAAAACCTTTCACACATTTACTGCGGAATAACCTACCTTATTATGTGCGGAATTCGAACATTCGTCACAAAGATTCCCATCTCTGCATCTAACATAGTGGCACCTGTAACCTACAACTTTTAGCACAAAATCATTCAAGAGTTAAATGAACAATTTCATGCTTTCACAGAACTGTACGTTTAATCCATGCCACACTTTTTAGGTTTAAAATACCAGTGAAAACTACCATCCAAAAATATAACGCGCCTGTTTTTTATGTATCATTTTGTATTTTCAGAATGTATCATGACCAAATCAGCTTTCACAAACAACAAATCCATCTATTTTATAAAAACAACACCTTAAAACATTCACCAAAAAGTACAAATTCTATCCCCAGGATGAACTTTAAAACGTTGAAGGGAAATTATGCAACAACAATTACAGATTTGTACACACAAGTGATGGAAATCCCATCAATTTCTATGTAGATTTCGGCCCATACTTGTCAATAAAATGAGAAAATTCACCATATCTGCCGTGGAGATTTTCCTCCATTGATCGTTTCCTTCTGGAGAAGAATCATCTACGCCAAATATCAAATTCATCCAAACAACAATAAATCAGATTGTCTGTTTGGTGCAGAAATGAGTTACATGAAAACTTTCTTGATATGCATATAACATCTTTGTGTACCTAACTAAAGTATGTAGGCTGCGAGGCAGAACTTTTAAATAAAGATTGAATATCACAGACATTTTTACCGATTTTAAATAAGCTCAGACTAAAATAGTACATACTAGAACGATCACTGAAGATAATGAATACCCCCGCTTTTTTAATATAATAAATTAGGCAATCAACAAAGGGTGATGTAGAGGGACATAAGGTCAGCAGTTGTTATGTGTGTATGAAGTTTGGGAACAACCCATTCAAAATTGTTTGAAGAATGCAAGTAATAAAAATGTGTTAAGGGACACAACGCGACAGGACAAGAACGTGTTACGCGACGGGACGTTATGGACAGCTTGATTCCTATATGGCCCCCACTTCGTCTTTGTGAAAGCGGGGGTAAAATGAAGTACATGCAATTACCAGTACATATAGTAATCCAAAAAGCCCCTTCAAAAAGCCATTCCATTCCATTATTTGCCCTTACTTTACGTTTAAGAGGGCTGGCATGGCCCATGGATACCACAGTGGACCTAAAACTGATGGACCCAAGTTTCACCGGCGCCATAGAATTTTCCCTTAGCCTTCTCGCCCGTTGGATACCATACAGTCCTGTGTATCAGAGTCAATCCTCCAAGAATGTTAACCCTTAACCCCCTACATATAATGGACTGTTCTTTCTTTGAATTAAGACCATTCCATTTATGTGACAAAGGGGAGTTTTGGGGGAAATGACTGATTAGCAGCCAGACATTGTAAACCTGATCAGCCTGCAAGATTGTGGCATGTCTGAGTGAGGGACGGATAGGAATCTTATCTTTAGGACGAGAAGCAGGCATTACCCTAGCAGGGATTACCGTAGCCTGCCAGTTACGGAGAGAAAATCTCATTACAGGTCAAGACTGTCATGTCAAGATAATAAGATTTTTTCAAAATCCATGACAATTTTTGTTGCCTTTTTTCAAACAACTGACAAAAAAAATTCAATTGAACAATTTTTTTATTTCACTTAATTCAGTTTAATCTTTCTTGCTTTTGTCATTTGCCACTTTTATGGTCTTGGTAAACTCAAACTGACTCAGCTCATCCCCCTCCAACTTTATTCTCAAATAGACTGTCACAGTTATCTGCAGACAACTTGTTACTTAATAGGGCGTTCTGTGCCGACAATGCACGTTCACAATCAGATGTGACCAAATTATGATGACATCCAAACCATTTTGTTTGAAATTTCAATTTCATGGAGGTAATGGATTCAGGGGTTTATTTAATTACCTCTGTAATTTTGGTGCCCAACACATTTTTGCTCTTCCATATGGAATTTTTGTGGAAAAAAAAATACCACAGAGGGGCACTTCGACAAACGCACACCTTTTTTGGTAGCATGAAGATTTTCCGATGTTCCAGACACTTATCGTAAAACACTACTGGTAAGCGCCTAAGTGATAGTCAATAAGAGTTGCCGTTCGTTGTTCAATTACTCTGTTGCTGAAAAGGATATTTTATTACCCAAAACACCAACAATGATCCGCAGACGTGATTTCTTTTTCATGCAATTTTTTTTCTTCTTGCATTTGATAATTTTTAATGAGATTTCTTGATTTCAACTCTCAAATATCGCAGTATCGAGACAAAAGGCGATCCCTAGAGTAGGCTAGGGTAGCTGATCTAAATGCAAAAACTTGAATGTATTGCTAAGACACCTACTCTCTGCCTGGAAGGTCAAGGTCACACCCACATTTACTATGTCACAGCGAGTTGTACTACCCAAGATAGATTGTAGCTTCGGTCACCTAGCCTGCTAAGTCTTTCAAAAATCATTCAACCGGAACATGGTAATGATATACACAACAAGGCTTGGTACTGATCATCCCAGCAAAGTTTCGATGAAATCCAGCCAGAGGTTCAGGAGAACTAGTCTAGACAAACATGTGCATTAAAACCTTTAATGGCTCCTAACTCTGCCAAAATTCATTCAACCAGAACATGGCAATAACAGATGCAACTAGGCTTAGTACTGATCATCTCCGCCAAGATTCACTAAAATCTGGCAAAGAGTTCAGAAGAAACTAATCTGGACAAAGTTTGTGTATTAAAACATTTAAAGGGCCATAACTCTGCCAAAAATCATTCAACCGAAATATGGCGATGATATGCACAACTAGGCTTGATACTGATCATCCTTGTAAAGTATGGTCTATATCCATAGTGTTTCCCCCAGCCTTGAAAAAAGGCAGGGTAAATCAAAAAAAAGAGGGGCATGTTAACGTGCAAACTTAGTAAAAAAAACTTAACGACGCTTTTATGGTATGTTTGAGTATGAGTTGTCATCAATCTTCTATATCTACTTCCGTGTATTGGGTGAATACAAATAAAATTAAAAAAAAATTGATGTTATGGTATTAGTACACAATGTTCATTGTAAAACTTAACTTGTATAACTTAACTTGCAGTCATTTGAGCCATACTAAGGCCATAATAAAATAATTACTAGATTCCCGCCCGCCCCCATTTTTTTATGATACCACGTAATTATAATTTCTTAAAAAAAAAAAAAAAAAAAAAAAAAATTGATAACAAAAATTGCTGAAAGTATGAACCCGCCCCTATTTTAAAATAAATTTGGATGCGAAACTAGCATTTAATTTATTATGGCCTAATCAAAGTTTTATTATTATTATTATATTCTTGTTTTTAGAATTCAATGTAGTCTTGCTAAATGGTTTCAGTATGAGTTTTCATCAATCTTCTATATCTACTTTTGTGTATAATAATAATAACAATAAACCATAATTTACTCAATCGCTAATTAAGTTCCACAAACTATTACAAACATCAAATATTCCATTCATTAAAAAACAGACAACAACATTTATTCTACTCTGCAGGTCGCGAAAATTAGCGTACAAAAGAAAACAACAACGACACAATATAATAACTTCAATCATTAATTGCCAATCTTCGGGGGGAGTACCTGTCTTGTATCAACTCATCAACTCATCAAAGAGCCGATTATAATGCTGTAGATAATTGTCCGTAATCCGATAATTACATCTACTATGAAAACAAACATGATCCAAGTACGACAAAGTCGTTGGTTGCCGCAATCCATTACGCCGATTATACTAACAGTGAGTATTCACGGGAACCAATGCTTATCACAAGTGTCACGCGTGATCAGTTACCTGTAGACTGGAAATACCCTGTGGCTAAATCTGGTGATTGTCGGTTTAAAGGTCACATGACGTGTCAGTGTGTTTGTGTATTTCCAGACTAGATTCGCGAGCAATTTTAGAAAGGGCACTGCGGGGCGGCATGTAATTAATGCGTGGCGGTATGTAAAGACTGCATGGCGGGGCGAAAAAAGGGCGTGTCAACCTGCCCTGCCATTTCGCATTAGGGGAAACACTAATCCAGCCAGGGGTTCAGGAGAACTAGCCCGAAAAAAAATATTGTGGTATCAAAATCCTTTAAAGGGCCATAACTCTGCCAAATATCTGTAAATATCTGTAAACCGGAACGCGACGTTGAAATGCACAACTAGGCTTGGTGCTGATCATCACTGCAAAGTTTCATTGAAATCTGGCAAAGGGTTCAGGAGAAATCAATCAGACAAAGTTTGTGTATTTAAACCTTTAAATTGCCATAATTCCGCCAAAAATCATTCAACCGAAACACGGGAATGATTTGCACAACTAGACATGGAATTGATTATCCCTAAAAAAAATCGTTTAATCCAGCCAGGGGTTCAGGAGAACAAGTCAGAACAAAGTTTGTGTCATCTGGAAAACGGTGACTGTACAACTAGGCTTGGTACTGATCATCCCTGCAAAGTTTCAATGAAATCCAGCCAAATGAAGGCCCTTTCGTCTTAATGAGGCCAAGATATAGCATATTTCAGAAAATCAAGGGCCATGACTCCGATGTAAATTGTCCAATCTGGCTGGTTTTCGAATTTGTTCAAGCTTTCATTGATATTAACAATCTGGTAAAGTTTCGTAAAGATCGCATGAAAAATGAAGGCCCTATCATCTTAACGAGGCAAAATATAGCATCTTTAACTAAATCAAGGGCCATAACTCCGCTGTAACTGGTACGATCTGTCCGGTTTTCGAACTTGATTGAGCTTCCACCAATATTAACAATCTGGTAAAGTTTGGTAAAGATCGGATAAAAAATAAAGGCCCTATCGTCTTAACAAGGCAAAATATAGCATTTTTAACTAAATCAAGGGCCATAACTCCGCTGTTACTGGTTTTCAAACTTGTCCGAGCTTTCATTTATATAAACAATCTGGTGAAGTTTGGTTAAGATCGGATGAAAGATGAAGGCCCTATCGTCTTAATGAGGCAAAATACAGCACTTATAACTAAATCAAGGGCAATAACTCCGCTGTTAATGGTCCGATCTAGCTGGTTTTCGAACTTGCCCGAGCTTTTATTGATAGTGACAATCTGTGCAAGTCTGGTAAAGATCAAATAATAAATGAAGGTGCTGAGTGTTCACAAGGCTTAATATGGCAATTTTTGGCAAAACAAGGGCCTCAACTCCGGTGAAATTATTCCTAACTGGCTGGTTTTCGAACTTTCCAAGCTTTCATTGATATAAAGACACTGGCACAGTTTCGTAAAGATCCAATTAATATTGAAGGCCCTAGAGTGTTCACAAGGCAGAAAATAGCATTTTTCAGAAAAACAAGGGCCACAACTCCGGTGTTACTGATCCGATTTGGCTCGTTTTCAAACTTGTCCGAGCTTTCACCGCTATTAACAATCTGTGCAAGTTTGGTAAAATTCAAATAATAAATGAAGGTGCTAGAGCATCACAATGCTTAATATGGCAGTTTTTCAGCAAAACAAGGGCAATAACTCCGGTGAAATTATTCCGATCTGGTTGGTTTTCGAACTTGTCCTTTGGCCAGTAGAGCTAAAAACATATTTTCAAGTTAATTTAATATTAATTTCTTATTTTTAACTTACAGTACAGCTCACGCGAAACACACACTTCACTCGATTCGCCGAGTTTGGTCGTATAGAGTTTCGCGCGTATCTACGCGGAGTCAGTGTTTGTACTCGGCGAATTCACGCGGCGAAAGTACGCTATTGCCGAGTGAAAGCCACTCCGAGTTACTCCGCGAAGAATCCAATTAAGCAAAAGTGCACACCTGTGAACTCCGCGTAACTCGGCGTGAAGGATGCCGCGTATCTCGGCGTAAAATTTAATTAACTGTAATTTTCCTTCGGCGTCGGCCATTTTTTTTTTAGAATCGAATAGAATATTTCCAATCACGGGCCACCAAGTACATGTATGTAATGTAATAAATATAGGCACGCGCACACAACAAATGCTTGATTGTGACAAGGAGTATTAATCAAATTATGAAGCAAGATTATATTGATAAAAACAAGTAGAGGTCTACCCATCGGAATTGGCAATTCAGTGCAATATATTGCTCTCTAAACATATTACAACTTTCTTTTCAGGTAAAAGTTTGATCAGCAAATAGTTTTATATCGGTGTATAAGTTCGTACATCATGTCATGTACATGTATCTGTTGATTATGTGCAGAATAGTACCGGAGATAAAGAAAAACAAGTGCAATCAGATTCATTTCATTTCCTATTGTATACCCGCGTGCCCGCTATGAGTATGGCTTAGGTCAATACACACGTTTTATATTCAAGTATAGCACAGTCTAGATAAAAGTGTATAGACATTTTCAACTGCAAGTTACATGTAAAATATTCAGGCTTATTTCAGTTTTACTTTTGTTAAATTTGTGAATAAGGGAATTCGCCAGGGCGATGTCTTTAGACGTATTTAATTACTTTTGGAATATGTAAATCGCGTAGATGTTGCTTGGTATAACTTAATGGACGCAGTGTCCATATAGGCACGCGCACATAACAAATGCTTGATTGTGACGAGGAGTATTAATCAAATTATGAAGCAACATTATATTGATAAAACAAGTAGAGGTCTACCAATTACATGCACAAGATGTGTAAACCTTTAAAATGACCTTGCTGTTTAATTGAATTAAATTGGAATTTGTAGTCGCACCGACTATATATATTTCAATTTAATTCAATTAAAATACGTAATTTAGATAATGTAAACTGTTTTACACTTAAATTGCCCAACCATTTATATTTCACCAAAAGCCTTGAAATTAACGTAGTTATCGGAATTGGCAATTCAGTGCAATATATTGCTTTCTAAACATATTACAACTTTCTTTTCAGGTAAAAGTTTGATCAGCAAATAGATTTATATCGGTGCACAAGTTCGTACATCATGTCATGTACATGTATCTGTTGATTATGTGCAGAATAGTACCGGAGATAACGAAAAACAAGTGCAATCAGATTCATTTCATTTCCTATTGTATACCCGCGTTCCCGCTATGAGTATGGCATAGATCAATACACACGTTTTATATTTAATATTCAAGTATAGCACAGTCTAGATAAAAGTGTATAGACATATTCAACTGCAAGTTACATGTAAAAATATTCAGGCTTATTTCACTTTTGTTAAATTTGTGAATAAGGGAATTCGCCAGGGCGATGACATTAGACGTATTTAATTACTTTTGGAATATGTAAATCGCGTAAGATGTTGGTTGGTATAACTTAATGGACGCAGTATCCAACTCGATCGTTTGATAAATTCAATATTAATCAGGCACTCGTGTAAGATCATTATTAAACATCGATAAGAAAAAAAAACAATAGATGCAGGTAGACACAATTGTAAAAAAAATCATTACCCTCCCAATACAACTACGATTTAATTCGTGAATAGAGGAAATCGCCAGGGCGATGTCTTTAGACCAATTTAATTACTTTTGTGTAATCATGCAAATGTGTACAAACTGTCTTACCTTTTCCGACGTTCTGAAAAAGCCGCTCGTGCGGATTTGGTGCTTCTTGTGGACGTCGTACTGAACCAGGAAGCAAATATCTTCCTTGTTTAGTAGCTCTAAATGTCATTGTTACTAGTAACAGTATTCACAATATCACAAATAAAACATACTTGTATATTAAAACATGAGGACTCTGTGTTTTTTGTTTCTTATTAATTCACAATAGTTTAGTGTTTTTCTTATTAATTCACAATAGTTTAGTGTTTGTTAGCAGATGTTAATATGTAACTGAGTGATCACAAACCAAGAATGATGTAGATGTTGCGATATATCGACTAGACTACACCATATGAATCAGAAGGAATGAGTTATGCTCTCAAAACTAGCTTCGAGTTTGGGATGACAGTAGGGTTTGTGAGGTTTGGTGCACCCTAGAACCTGGTTTAAACCCCAGTCTTTTTTGCCACTGACCGTTTAAAGACGACAGCCCTATTGTCAACCTTTTTTGTGTGTTTTTGACGTCATATTCTATATTAACATTTCCATTCATGTTTGTCGTTTTGCGTGTTTTAGAGTTAACTGGGAAGGGAAGCTGCTTTTCCTGTTCGACTTTTATACTTTTTTTAAGTGTTTCTACGACCAAACCTCTGTTAACAATAATGGATGCCCTGGTTACTAGGTTAAAGGATAATTTTACATCATTTTTATAAATAGATAGCCTACTGCAGTGCCAGTGTTAAATATTTCATTATGTATTATTATTGGTGCGACGGATTGCGGCAGGTGCAGTTCATAAAAAAAAAAACACCATACTTTTGAACATTTTCATATGTCAAGGAAATTGTCAATGGACGGACTAAATTCATAATATGTTTTTTTTCAAATAACTTGTAATTAAGGAATTATAAGGCCAGTATCAACTTTTTTTGTTGAACAAACCTCGTATTTGACAAAATCAGCAAATATTTTTATAAAGTTGGTCTTAAAATCCACTTACGTAGGTTCATACCACAAAACATCTAAGGCAATCAGGCACGCAAACGAAATATGTATTTACATACATGTATATACTGTACTTTACTCCGTATACATATTACATAACATATTTTATTTATCCAAGAGAATACCACGATACCAAGATACGTCCCTAATTATCTATACTAGTGTAATGGAAGCGTGATCTAACCTGGTTACTGCGACATGTACATGTAAAGTACATGTTTACAATATCGTAACTCTGCTCAATACACATGAAAACGCCTGATTCAGAGTCCTGACCATGGCAACGCGCTTGACAACGTGTAAGACAACGTGTGCTAAGAAATAGAGTGTGTATTTAAGTTTTGTGTTTGGAAGCTAGCATTGGTTGCCGTTACAGATTAAAACTAAATATTTATTTCGTCCTCATGACAGTTGTGTTTAATTGCATTTGAGAGTACACAAACGTCAACTATAAGGTAACTTTATTACTTTCACGCACAGTGTACATTTAAAACAAACATAAAAATAAAACACGTAGATCTATACAGATGTACATTACCTGTACGAATGCCGTTCATCATTGTTTCAGACATAAACATTCAAGTCCGATAAAAAGGTCATTTACCTGAATAATTGACGACTCGGCGAATGCCGAGTTCGTCTACGCGGAGTATCGCCGCGAAGTTACGCTAATCGTTCGTTCAAGGCCGCTAAAAAGGTCATTTACCTGTATAATTGGCGACTCGGCGAATGCGGAGTTTGTCTACGCGGAGTATCTCGGCGAAGTTACGCTAGTCGTTCGTCACGTAGCTGATTTCTACTCGGCGTAGTTTTATCGTCCAAACTCCGCGAAATTACGCGATTTCTGAATTCCTGACTCGGCGTGAAAGAGTAAAGTGTGGGTTTCGCGTGAGCTGTACTGTATGAGAAGTAGCAAGTGCTGATGCATCAACAATTGACGTTGTATGTTTATTTACAACATGACGTCACGCAAATGTCGCCGTTATGCGCGTGAAAAAAATGCGAGAATAAATTGGGTGGGCGCTTTAATTGGCCTAATCTGCCCAAACTGATATAGGCAAGTAAGACATCATTATGCATGATACGGTCTTGGTAGGCCGAGAATAAATAAAACTACAACTAAAGTTTGAAGTCTCGAGTACAAACAGGTGCTGAGAAAGAGACAAGGAGACACAAACGTGAATGTTTAAATCACAGAGGTTATTTTCCCTTTGCCTAGAGGTTCAAGGTCACACCACTAAAGTTTGAAGTCAAGCACACAATTATCAAAATCATAAATCATAAAGTGGTTCATTGTTGTCTCTCCTTTTACAAAGTAAGCAAAAGACATACAGTGCATGGAAGATACTTTCCAGCGAGAGCGCCGGCCACTTTCACATATAAATTTTGCATACTGGAAAGTATCTTCCACTGTATGTCTTTTGCTTACTTTGTAAAAGGAGAGACAACAATGAACGACTTTATGATTGATGATTTTGATAATTTTGATTTTGTAGAGGATCTAATATTATACCAGAGTTAAAGCAGCTTCATAACAGTTTAATGAGCATGCTGTCCTATACTGCTTCCCATACAACATGAAAACCTAATTACAGAATTACAGATAAACTAAGACAATTAAGCCAGTGCATCATGGGATCTACAAAATGCTATGAGGTAATTGCTAAAAAAGAAATTCATGCAAATTGCAAAATGCTGTGTTAACAAAATTTATAGGATGTTATTTAATATTTTATAAAAAAATTAATGAAGTTTTTGCTTTATTTTGAAAGACATATATTTTAGACGGCGTAGAAAGGCAAAATCACCCTACTTTGAAATGGCTATTATTCAATAATGCTTGTGAAAACATGCTTACCGGTACACATTTGATGATTGATAATTGGGTCAAACAAAATCGCACCTCGGCTGCAGTATGAAACATTATAAACACGGGGTAGAGTGGGTTATTCCATTTCTATAATCCTTTGAAGTCGCCGTGAGTAGAGACTATTTCTGAGGATGCACTTTGACACGCCGTGTGACCTTTACCAGATTTAGCCACGCGGTACAGGTAACTGATCACGCGTTACAATTGTGCTACACTTATGATAAGCACTGGTTCCCGTGAATACACAATGTTAGTATAATCGGCGTAATGGATTACGGTAACCAACGACTTTGTTGTGTTTTAGTAGATGTAATTATCGGATTACGGACAATTATCTGCGGCATTATAATTGGCTCTTTGATGAGATGATACAAGATAGGTACTCCCCTGAAGATTGGCAATTAATGATATAAGTAATTATATTTACTTTTGTATGCTAATTTTCTCGATCGTGATTTTTTTTTTTTTTTAACCTTTTATTTTTGTTGAATGGTTCATCTAGGAAAACTAATATTTTGATGCGTATTATACACGGAAACAACTTTTTTACCCCAGTTTTGACCTCTGAGAAGGAGGGAGCCCATGCCCCAACATGGCTGAAGTAATAAGATGATAGTAATAATACAACATACTATAAGGAAATCAATTCCAAAATTTAGTTCAGCTAGGACAAGAAATGTAAGAGATATAGACCTGTAAACACAGCTTACACGCAAAATTTGATGTGAAACAGACATATTTTAAGGGCTATCAGAATTTGGGTTTCATGGGAGCCCAGGGGTTACAGGAACCAAAATTACTTAAGCAGCCCTTACGATAATGCTATAAGGAAGCTAATGGCCAAATTTGGTTGTGCTAGGGTAAGAATTGTGAGATATGGGCTTATAAACACAGCTTACACGCAAAATTTGATGTGAAATGGGGCACATTTTATGGGCTATCATAATTTGGGTTCCATGGGAGCGCATGGGTAACAAGAACCAAAATTGCTTATGCAGCCCTTAAGATAATGCTATAAGGAAGCCCATGAACAAATTTGGTTGTGCTAGGATAAGAAATGTAAGAGATATAGACTTGTAAACACAGCTTACACGCAAACCTTGATGTGGGACGCCGACCCCGGGATGATTACATAAGCTCTCTTATTCTTCGAATAGTCGAGCTAAAAATGACATTTTACAGAAAAAACAAGGGCCAAAACTCCGGTGTTACTGATCCGATTTGGCTGGTTTACGACCTTTTCCGAGCTTTCATTGATACTAACAATCTGTGCAAGTTTGGTAAAGATCAAATAATAAATGAAGGTGCTAGAGTGTTCACAATGCTTAATATGGCATTTTTCAGCAAATCAAGGGCCATAACTCTGGTGAAACTAATCCGATCTGGCTGGTTTTCGAACTTGTCCGAGCTTTCATCCGAGCCGTCATCCAAGCTTTCATTGATATAAAGACACTGGAAAAGTTTCGTAAAGGTCCGGTTAATTAAAGGGGGAATAATGTGATTTCGAGATATAGGGGGAACAGTGCATTAGACTGTTACCGTAACTAAACATTTGGGTGTGCAAATATGCATTACATTAAATGGAGTCTTATTTGGTTTATGCCAACGGCCTGTCTCGATTTCTAACCTGTGAGATGACACTCTTAATCTTGTTAATGCAAAACGAAACTTGTTTATTGTAATTTTGTCTAAATACCTTTTAAAGTCAAACTCAGAGAAAAGTTTATAGCTTCTAGCTCTTTAGCAGAGTTTTGAATTTGTTCGGACCAGTTTTGTGTAAAACAATCTTTTAACCTTTGCTTAAATAAACTTATAAACACATTTACATTTTCTACACCTTGGTTTAACCAAACATGATAGAAACCCAAATTTTCTAACATATTTTTTATATTTGTTGTCCATGATGATTTCTTTGGAATGTTTTGCATATCAGCTAACATCATGCTGTATGTAAGTTTTACATATTTAAAATCACTGCATCTCAGAATCTTAAAGGCATTTGCTGTAGTTTTCCATGCGCAGCTTTTTTGGGTGACTTCTCTTCTAAAACTATTGGATGGATTTTCCTACAAATTTACAGGAATGTTGCTTTTGATGTCTAGTTGTTTTTTTGTCTTTTTTTAAAAAATTGGAATATTTTTTTTTGAATTTTTATTTTTATTTTTTTTATTGTCTTTATCTAAATAAAGGCCTATTATAAGATACATAAAATAGGAAAAATATAGCATTTTGTAAAAATTCCAACAAACTTAAAAAAATTAAGCATAATGGTATGGTTCCAAAAACCAATATTAAATCTCAATATGCACGGTGACCTATAAATTTAATTGAATATATTGTCTAAATATATGTTCAAATAAGTGCCTAGGAAGTTTGAACAAATTCTGTTATTAGGAACATAACAAAAAAGGAAAATATACCATTTCTATATAATTTCATACAAAACTTGGCCTTTTAGCATAGGGGTAGGGTTTCAAATTCTTTTTCTAAACAAGCATGGGGACCTATCATTTTTATTGTACATTTTGTTTTTATATACATGTATGTTAAACTATGTGCTTAGAAAGTTTTAAAAAAATCTGTTATTGGGAACATACAAAAAAAAAAGGAAATTGTATCATTATGGGCTAATTTGTGCATAAATTGTTGTAATGGTCTCAACAGATTTTGTAAAAAAAAATAGGTTTTACATAAAGATGAGATTTATATGTTATTGTAATTAAATGTTCTTTACTTTAATACAATTTTAGCAGAATTGTGACCAATGAATAAAGATTAGACTTCAAAAATATCTTATTTAGCTATTTCATGGACTTGTTCAACTTTTTGGACAGATTGACATGACGGTGGCATTACAAATTATTTTTTAACATTTTAACAAGCATGATGACCTACCATTATTTGTGCCTTTTTTGTCTATATATATAACAGACTTACTGTACAAAAAGTTTAAAGAAAATCTGTTATGCAGAAAAAACTGTAGAAAATGTCTTTAAACCAATTCTTAAACCAATATGTTATCATTGAAACAAATCTGCGTTGCCTCATAGACATTCTACCCAGCTCACCGTAAATAAAAAAAAATTGGGTTTGGATTTTAACCCCTAACAACTTTTTGCAAAATTTTAAATGTACCCGTTCAATTTGATCAGCTTGTATATATCCCCAGACTTCTGATCCATAACATAATATAGGCGATACATGTATATTACTCTCCAAAATAAATCAAATTTACATGTACTTTTACAACCAAAATCCAAGTCATGCAAACAACAAATTTTGGTCTTTTCTTGCTTAATGCAAATATGAATTTCTACAAAGATTATGACAAACAGCTAGTGAATTAAAGTTGTTTTGAAACACCTTGAAAACAGTCATTGCTTTCAGGTCTAATTTCACATGGAATTATTTCTGTTCTAATAGTACTTCTTTTGTTTCAATTTCGTATATATATTGTATGAAGCTGTTTCTATGAGTATATACGAGTCCGAGGCCACTGCGTCCAAGTAGATATAGGTCTAATAAGTTACTTTATCACCGACCTCCTTTAAAATGAGTCAAGTGGCTTAAAATCAGTGGCATTTCAGGTTGGCTAGACTTGAAGCTCTAATGGCAGGTTCTGATAGCTAGATCAGCATTTCTGTGAAGTTTCATAAAAATCTGTCAAGTAGTTTCAGAGTAGTCGTTACAAGTTTTTATATATAACTCTATGTAAACAAAGATGGCCACTGGCAACCATTTTTAATGTCGAATCAAAATAATTTTCAACAAAGACCAACATTATGTCATGCTGATCATTTTAGAAAAAGTCCCAAATCAATATCACTTACAGTTTTCAAGAAATTGTCGCAACAAACTTGTTTTTTCAAAATCTATTTTTAGCCGTGGCGGCCATCTTGAATTTCCGGCCGACCTAAAATTTTGCTAGGATCAACTAGATATCAAGAGCAACATTCCTGTGAAGTTTCTGTGAAGTTTCATGAAAATCCGTCAAGTAGTTTCAGAGGAGTAGTCGCTACACGTTTTTACTATATAACTCTATGTAAACAAAGATGGCAGCCATGTTTAATGTTGAATCAAAAGGATTTCGACAATGACCAACCTCATTCATGCTGATCGTTTTAGAAAAAGTCCCATATCAATATCACTTATAGTTTTCAGGAAGTAGTCACTACAAATTTGTTTTTTTTAATCTATTTTTAGAGGTGTCTTAACTTCCGGCCAGCCTGAAATGTTGCTAGGATCAGCTAGACATGAGCAACATTCCTGTGAAGTTTCATGAAAATCCGTCACATTGTTTCAGAGGAGTATTCACTACAAGTTTGTATTATATAATTTAGCCTCTGTCACCCGGCCCGCTTCTGATTTCTTCGTTACGCTATGCTACACGGATCCAGAACCAGGGCCTGGGGAAAATAGGACGTTTAAAATCGCCCTCTCGTTTTGGGCGATTTTGGTGAGATTTTTAGAGATTCAACGAGACTTTCAAAAAACATATTTTTAAGTTAATTCAATACTATTTTCTTATTTTGAAATTATGAGAAACAGCAAGTGACGTTAAACTGTTTAACTGATGCATCAACAATTGACGTTATACTTGTATTTACAACATGACGTCACGTAAACGTCGATTTATGAGCGTGAAAAAAACGCGCGAATAAATTGTGCTAGTCGCTAGTGGGCGCTTTACTTGACCTAACCTGCCCAGACTGATATCAGCAAGTAAGACATATGCATGATACGGTCTAGCTGGCCGAGACTATATATAACTCTATGTAAACAAAGATGGCCACTGGCGGCCATGTTTAATAATGTCGAATCAAAATAATTTTCGACAAGGATCAACACCATTTCATGATGATCATTTTAGAAAAGTCCCATATCAATATCACTTATAGTTTCAAGAAGTAGTCACTACAAACTTGTCTTTGTCAAGAGGTCAATGACCTTGAAGCTCTACTAGCTTGATCAGCCATGGGAACCTGTGAAGTTTTATAGAAATAAGACCAACACTTTCATAGAAGTTGTCGCCACAAGCTTTTCCTATTATCACTCTATCTAAAAAAAAAAAAAGACGGTCGCTGGCAGCCATGTTTGACATAAAATCAATGAATTTTGTTTAGGACCAACTACATGACATGCTTATCATTTTAGTAAAGGTTCCAAATCAATACCACTTATGTAGTTGCTAGAGGTGTTACAATACATAGAACTATCGATGTATTGCAATAGTGATCGTCCCAATAGCAATGCATCGATAGCAGTTTGAACTATCGATTACTATCGCCAACAGTATGCTGAACTATCGATAGTTTCAATAGTCAGTATATATTTCATTTAATAATCTGATTAATAACTCCATTTGTGCATATTTACATCTTCTAAGTTGTGTTTTCCTCTCCTAAAAATAGACATTTTCGAAAAATTAAGCAGATCTATGGACAATCTCCACGCAGAGTTATCGTTCCTTGCACTCACATAAATCTCTGCTAACTACTAAATTACAAGATTTTGGTAAAACCTGTTAAATTGGCATATGTTTGCCTGAAACTTATTTATTTCTTGTGTAAATATAATTTTCAGAATATCTGCAAATTAGATGTTGCAAGATTTGAAATAATGCATGAAAACAATTTAGATTTAATCGGGACTATTTTACTACAAAAATAATACATACTTCGGTCTCCTCAAGAGAAACGCATATGTAAACATTTCAAACCTAAGCTCGATAGCAGAAAATTACTAAAAAAAATAACTCATAGAAATAAAAATTGAAATTATTTAATATAGGTCTATATTTTATCTTTGCACATCACCCAAAAGGAATTATTATAAACATCGTCATAACTTTTTGAATAATCACGTGACCTAACCGTTCACCCTACTTCCCTTGACGTTGACAGAGTCAAATGAGGAACGAGTGTACTCTGGGTAGAGATTGATCTATGGATTCATTTATGACCCAGAGGTGTAGTAGTATTGATTTTAATATATATGGGGATTCCCAAAGTTGTAAAACTAATGGTGACTACTAAAAGACAGGATGATTGATTGTTGAACATGCACAATTTAGGAATCTAAAACTAATGCTTGTAAATTATTTATTGTAATGCAGGAATATTGAATTATTCAAAATAAAACACAAATATTTTGTTTTATTAAAGTTTATTTTGGTGAGTATTCTATTTGTCTTGGACATCAACTACTTTACTGGACTGCTTTTCTCATATCGCAGGTTATTTGAATGTCCCGTCTGTTAGAAGTCACTGATAGTAACGACAAATATGGCTGCGAATACACCATTTGAAATTGTCAAATTTAAAAATGCAAAGTCCTCTTTGTGGATAATAACTTAACAAAAAACACTATTATTTCATCTGCTTCTTTGTTATATTTGTATCTCACAAGGTATTGGTCCGTTGATAGCTTACGACAACATTACCATTGCTTTAACTCAACTTGCATTAGTACACGAGTGGAAAAACTTCCCAAATTCCCTTACCGGGACTGCGGCCCGATAAGGGAGCCGCTAATTGGTTAACCCCATACCTCCGAAATCAGAACGAGGCTCACTTCCTCTTATTCCACTCGGGCTGGATCTGAAAGGATCAGGTAATATCGGGTGGCTCAATTTTGCGTTTTTTCCACGGGTTTTGTGTTTTGTTAATTTTATTTTTGTATTTCTTTATTGTTATACACCTTTTCTACATTAACAGTTCATGCGTTTAGCACTCGCTGTCGTACTTTTTGTATTTTTAGCGCGCATGTCGCATGTGACCACGCCACCACTGGGTGGGGGAGTCCTGCTCGAAGGGGGAAATGAGTACAGTACCCCATACGCCCAGGATAAATACACCCATCCTAGACGGAAACTGCCTGGGTTCCTCTTCCACTCCTGTTTCCAGTAATGAAGCTGGCAGGTACTTGGGAGGTACCACGGTGGTGGCAGAGACTCTTTCACTAAAGGGTATGCGGAAGGCCCCTCAGAACAGTTCAGACTCGAAGCTCATCTAGGTCATCTTCCAGAGAGTCCAGGCACAGGAGTAACCGGCATTATTCAGGTAATTCTTCTAAATTCTGAATTTTCGGGTTTTTCTAACTCCCCTCTACGTCATAGGGGTAGATCCCACTCCCGGCGTAACGAACGTAGATCTAGGAGGTAGCTCTCATAGACGTCTCTGATGAGCGTCATCATCACGTCTTCCGGGAACTAGCTAATCTCAGGTCTCTTCTGAGCTCGGCTCCTTCCCGGCTCTCTACATCTAAGAGATCCACGAACCACTCGAGATCTCGTTCTAGGGATGCTTCTAAGCGGGCTAGACAGTTCCCGTTCTCGTTCTTCTCACCACAGAAGAGGATCACACACTCACAGCATGTCACCATCTAACGGTTCCGGTCCTGGAGGATTTCTACAGCCTTCGTCCGGTCTCTCTACCCTCAACCTCAATGAGGACGTTTTTTCGGGGGTTTTTGTTGGATTCCTCCACAGGCTTGTTTCTCATCTGGTCAACCTCCCTTACCCCCTCAGAGGTGTGACTTCTGAGCTTCCTGAAGGAGTTCCAGGAAGAACCTTCTGAAGGTGCAGTTTGTCCTTCCTTCTCCGATATGATTGCCCTTCTTAGAGATAGGTTGGGACCCTCAGTTTGCCCTCCGTTAGTTGCTCCTGTCAATTCCTCTGCTGTGCTTCTGCCATGGACTACTTTGATGTACAGACTGACTCTTTCTAAACCTGACCCGTTCTTTACCCCAGAAGTAGGCAAGGTTTGTTTTGTTTTGTTTTAGCTTTTTCAGTCATCATCATCATCATTCATCATCATCATCGATCATCATCATCAGTCATCAAATACAACAACCGAAAAATCACCTTCAGCATCATCATCATCATCAGTCATCATCATCATCATCATCATCATCAACAACAACAACACAACGAAAAAGCATCATCATCGTCATCTTAAGAATCATCATTATCATTGTCCATCTTAATGCACACATTACCAAAATCAATCACCGCACGCAAAAAACAATCACGGCACTCACCACCACAGCTGAATTACTTTACATTAACAGTTCCTTGCACAGTTTAATTTCATAGTTATCAATACAGTTAGAATTAATTACATATATCATTTAAGTTTGAAATGTTATCAGAAAAAATACATCGGATTACAGTTAAATCAAACAGAGAATTTGGCAGAACGACTTCTATTTTCAACGCTGTTATCTTCAGTTTTCATCGTTTCTTAAGATAGCGAGCATTTAGTTCATTAAATACATTCCTTAACACTTTGTTTTATTTCAAATGTTGTCATTTATAGTAATTTAAT